>JAXLNO010000946.1:69375-132629 GCA_038087875.1 Malacoraja senta | reverse complement strand
GTCGGGAGACCCGGATGGTAGTTTGCCTCCCTGGTGCCAGGGTCTGTGATGTGTCTCAACGTGTCCAAGACATCCTGAAAGGGCAGGGAGAGGAGCCCGAGGTCGTGATACATATAGGTACCAATGACATAGGTAAAAAAAGAGAAGAGGTCCTGAAAGGAGAATTTAGGGAGTTAGGAGGGGAGTTAAAGAAAAGGACAGCAAATGTAACAATCTCGGGATTACTGCCTGTGCCGCGCGACAGTGAGAGTAGGAATGGAGCGAGGTGGAGGATAAATGCGTGGCTGAAGGACTGGTGCAGAAGGCAGGGATTCAAATTTCTGGATCATTGGGACCTCTTTTGTGGAAGCTTCGACCTGTACAAAAAGGATGGCTTGCATTTGAACCTGAGGGGGACCGATATCCTGGCGGGGAGATCTGCAAAGGCTACTGTGGAGACTTTAAACTAGAATGGTTGGGGGGAGGGACTCAAATAGAGAATGCTATTGGACAGTGTGTGAGGCATGAGGCAGAGAAGGAAAGCACTCAGACCCAACATGTAGGGGGGAAAGAAGAAAACAATAAGAAACAGAGAATAAGAGGTGGTGGGGTTCTTAAATGGGCGAGCAGAGAAACAGAGGGGTGTAAAATGCGGGCGGAAGCAATAGGTAGCCAGGTGAAAAGTAAAAGTGGCAGGCAGACAAATCCAGGGCAAAAATCAAAAATAGCCACTTTTCAACATAATTGTATAAGGGGTAAGAGCGTTGTAAAAACAAGCATGAAGGCTTTGTGTCTCAATGCAAGGAGCATTCGTAATAAGGTGGATGAGTTGAACGTGCAGATAGCAATTAATGATTATGATATAGTTGGGATCACGGAGACATGGCTCCAGGGTGACCAAGGCTGGGAGCTGAACATCCAGGGATATTCAATATTCAGGAGGGATAGAGAGAAAGGAAAAGGAGGTGGGATAGCGTTGCTGGTTAGAGAGGAGATTAATGCAGTGGAAAGGAAGGACATTAGCTTGGAGGATGTGGAATCGGTATGGGTAGAGCTGCGAAACACTAAGGGGCAGAAAACGCTGGTGGGTGTTGTGTACAGGCCACCTAGCAGTAGTAGTGAAGTTGGGGATGGCATCAAACAGGGAATTAGAAATGCGTGCAACAAAGGCAAAACAGTTATAATGGGTGACTTCAATCTACATATAGATTGGGTGAATCAAATTGGCAGGGGTGCTGAGGAAGAGGATTTCTTGGAATGTATGAGGGATAGTTATCTAAACCAACATGTAGAGGAACCAACGAGAGAGCAGGCTATTCTAGACTGGGTATTGAGTAATGAGGAAGGGTTAGTTAGCAGACTTGTTGTGCGCGCCCCCTTGGGCAAGGGTGACCATAATATGGTTGAGTTCTTCATTAGGATGGAGAGTGACATTGTTAATTCAGAAACAACGGTTCTGAACTTAAAGAAAGGTAACTTTGAGGGTATGAGACGTGAATTGGCCAAGATTGACTGGCAATTAGTTCTAAAAGGGTTGACGGTGGATATGCAATGGAAGGCATTTAAAGACTGCATTGATGAACTACAAAAATTGTTCATCCCAGTTTGGCAAAAGAATAAATCAGGGAAGGTAGTGCATCCGTGGATAACAAGGGAAATCAGGAATAGTATCAAAGCAAAAGATGATGCGTACAAATTAGCCAGAAAAAGCAGCATACCAGAGGACTGGGAGAAATTCAGAGACCAGCAGAGGAGGACAAAGGGCTTAATTAGGAAAGGGAAAATAGATTATGAAAGGAAACTGGCAGGGAACATAAAAACTGACTGCAAAAGTTTTTATAGATATGTGAAGAGAAAGAGATTAGTTAAAACAAATGTAGGTCCCTTGCAGTCAGAAACAGGTGAATTGATCATGGGGAACAAGGATATGGCGGACCAATTGAATAACTACTTTGGTTCCGTCTTCACTAAGGAAGACATAAATAATCTGCCGGAAATAGAAGGGGGCCGCGGGTCAAGGGAGATGGAGGAACTAAGTGAAATTCAGGTTAGTCGGGAAGTGGTGTTGGGTAAATTGAATGGATTAAAGGCCGTTAACCAACAGGGCCAGATAGGCTGCATCCCAGAGTACTTAAGGAAGTAGCTCCAGAAATAGTGGATGCATTAGTGCTAATTTTTCAAAACTCTTTAAATTCTGGAGTAGTTCCTGAGGATTGGAGGGTAGCAAACGTAACCCCACTTTTTAAGAAGGGAGGGAGAGAGAAAACGGGGAATTACAGACCAGTTAGTCTAACATCGGTAGTGGGGAAACTGCTAGAGTAAGTTATAATAGATGGGATAGCAGCACATTTGGAAAGTGGTGAAATCATTGGACAAAGTCAGCATGGATTTACGAAAGGTAAATCGTGTCTGACGAATCTTATAGAATTTTTCGAGGATATAACTAGTAGAGTGGATAGGGGAGAACCAGTGGATGTGTTGTATCTGGACTTTCAGAAGGCTTTCGACAAGGTACCACATAAGAGATTAGGATACAAACTTAAATCACACGGTATTGGGGGTTCAATATTGATGTGGATAGAGAACTGGCTGGCAAACAGGAAGCAAAGAGTAGGAGTAAACGGGTCCTTTTCACAATGGCAGGCAGTGACTAGTGGGGTACCGCAAGGCTCAGTGCTGGGACCCCAGCTATTTACAATTTATATTAATGATCTGGACGAGGGAATTGAAAGCAACATCTCCAAGTTTGCGGATGACACTAAGCTGGGGGGCAGTGTTAGCTATGAGGAGGATGCTAGGAGACTGCAAGGTGACTTGGATAGGCTGGGTGAGTGGGCAAATATTTGGCAGATGCAGTATAATGTGAATAAATGTGAGGTTATCCACTTTGGTGGCAAAACGGGAAGGCAGACTATTATCTAAATGGTGGCCGATTAGGAAATGGGGAGATGCAACGAGACCTGGGTGTCATGGTACACCAGTCATTGAAAGTAGGCATGCAGGTGCAGCAGGCAGTGAAGAAAGCGAATGGTATGTTGGCCTTCATAGCAAGAGGATTTGAGTATAGGAGCAGGGAGGTTCTACTGCAGTTGTACAGGGTCTTGGTGAGACCACACCTGGAGTATTGCGTACAGTTTTGGTCTCCAAATCTGAGGAAGGACATTATAGCCATAGAGGGAGTGCAGAGAAGGTTCACCAGACTGATTCCTGGGATTTCAGGACTTTCATATGAAGAAAGACTGGATAGACTTGGTTTATACTCGCTAGAATTTAGGAGATTGAGAGGGGATCTTATAGAAACGTACAAAATTCTTATGGGGTTGGACAGGCTAGATGCAGGAAGATTGTTCCCGATGTTGGGGAAGTCCAGGACAAGGGGTCACAGCTTAAGGATAAGGGGGAAATCCTTTAAGACCGAGATGAGGAAAAACTTTTTCGCACAGAGCGTGGTGAATCTCTGGAACTCCCTGCCACAGAGGTTAGTTGAGGCCAGTTCATTGGCTATATTTATGAAGGAGTTAGATGTGGCCCTTGTGGCTAAGGGGATCAGGGGGTATGGAGAGAAGGCAGGTACGGGATACTGAGTTGGATGATCAGCCATGATCATCTTGAATGGCGGTGCAGGCTCGAAGGGCCGAATGGCCTACTCCTGCACCTATTTTCTATGTTTCAATGTTTCTATTACCGGCAAGGACGCCATAAATCCGGCAAGGTCGTCACAAATCCGGGAAGCTCGCCATGTTTCCGGCAAGGTCGCCATATATCCGGCAAGGTCGCCACAAATCCGGCAAGGTCGCCATATTTGCAACAAGGTCGCCGTAAATCCAGGAAGGTCGCCAAAAATCCGGCGAGGTCGCCATATTTCCGTCAAGGTCGCCATAAATCCGGCGAGGTCGCCATATATCCGGCAATGTCGCCATAAATCCTGCTAGGGCTCCATAATTCCGGCAAGGTCGGCATAAATCAGGCAAAGTCGCCACAAATCCGGCAAGGTCGCCATTTTTCCGGCAAGGTCGCCATAAATCCCGCAAGGTCGCCACAAATCCGGCAAGGTCGACATATTTCCAGCAAGGTCTCCATAAATCAGGCAAGGTCGCCACAAATCCGGCAAGGTGGCCATATTCCCGGCGAGGTCGTCATAAATCCCGCAAGGTCGCCATAAATCTGGCAAGGTCGACATATTTCCAGCAAGGTCTCCATAAATCCGGCATGGTCGCCACAAACCCGGCAAGGTCGCAATATTTCCGGCGAGGTCGTCATAAATCCGGCAAGGTCGCCAGAAATCCGGCAAGGTCGCCATATTCCCGGCAAGGTCGCCAGAAATCTGGCAAGGTCGCCACAAATACAGCTAGGTCGCCATATTTCCGGCAAGTTTGGCATAAATCCGGCACAGTCGCCACAAATCAAGTCCGCCATACTTCCGGCAAGGTCGCCATAAATCAGACAAGATCGCCACAAATCCTGCGAGGTCGCCATATTTCCGGCAAGGTCGCCACAAATCCGGCAAAGTCGCCATCAATCCGGCGATGTCGCCATATTTCCGGCACGGTCGCCACAAATCCGGCAAGGTCGCCATAAATCCGGCGAGGTCGCCATATTTCCGGCAAGGTCGCCACAAATCCGGCAAGGTCGCCATAAATCCGGCAAATTCGCCACAAAACCGGCAAGGTCGCCATAATTCGAGCAAGGTCGCCATAAATCCGGCATGGTCGCCATAAATCCGGCGAGGTCGCCACATTTCCGGCAAGGTCGTCCTAAATCCGGCGAGGCCGCCATAAATCCGGCGTGGTCGCCATATTTCCGGCAAGGCCGCCATAAATCCGGCGAGGTCGCCATAAATCCGGCGAGGTTGCCATATTTCCGGCAAGGACGCCATAAATCCGGCGAGATCGCCATATTTCCGGCAAGGTCGCCATATATCTGGCAAGGTCGCCATAAATCCGGCGAGGTCGCCATATTTCCGGCAAGGTCGCCACAAATTCGGCAAGGTCGCCATAAATCCGGCAAGGTCGCCAGAAATCAAGCAAGGTCGCCATATTTCCGGCGAGGTCGTCATAAATCCCGCAAGGTCGCCATAAATCCGGCAAGGTCGACATATTTCCAGCAAGGTCTCCATAAATCCGGCATGGTCGCCACAAATCCGGCAAGGTCGCCACAAATACGGCAAGGTCGCCATATTTCCGGCATGGTCGCCATAAATCCGGCAAGGTCGCCTTATTTCCGGCAAAGTCGCCATAAATCCGGCAAGGTCGCCACAAATACGGCAAGGTCGCCATATTTCCGGCATGGTCGCCATAAATCCGGCAAGGTCGCCACAAATCCGGCAAGGTCGCCATATTTCCCGCAAGGTCGCCATAAATCCGGCGAGCTCGTCACAAAAGTCACCATATGTCTGGCAAGTTCGCCATACATCCGGTGAGGTCGCCATATTTCCGGCAAGGTCGCCACAAATCCGGCAAGGTCGTCATAAATCCTGCGATGTCGCCATATTTCCGTCGTCGCCACAAATCCTGCAAGGTCGCCATAAATCCGGAGAGGTCGCCATATATCAGGCAAGGTCGCCACACACCCGGAAAGGTCGCCATAAATCCGGCAATGTCGCCACAAATACGGCAAGGTCGCCATAATTCCGTCATAGTAGCCATAAATCCGGCAATGTCGCCACAAACCCGGCATGGTCGCCATATTTCCGGCAAGGTCGCCATATTTCCGACAAGGTCGCCATAAATGCGGCGATGTCGCCTTATTTCCGGCAAGGTCGCCACAAATCCGGCGATGTTGCCATATTTCCGGCAAGGACGCCATAAATCCGGCGAGGTCGCCATATTTCCGGCAAGGTCGCCATATATCCGGTAAGGTCGCCATAAATCCGGCGAGGTCGCCATATTTCCGGCAAAGTCGCCACAAATCCGGCAAGGTCGCCATAAATCCGGCAAGGTCGCCAGATATCCGGCAAGGTCGCCATATTTCCGGCAAGGTCGCCATACATCGTGCAAGATCGCCACAAATCCGGCAAGGTCGCCATATTTCCGGCAAGGTCGCCATAAATCCGGCAAAGTCGCAACAAATCCGGCAAGGTCGCCATATTTCCGGCAAAGTCGCCATAAATCCGGCAAGGTCGCACAAATCCGGCAAGGTCGCCATATTTCCGGCAAGGTCGCCATATTTCCGGCAAGGTCGCAATAAATCCGGCAAGGTCGCCATAAATCCGGCAAGGTCGCCGCAAACCCAGCAAGGTCGCCATATTTCCGGCAAGGTCGCCATCTTTCCGGCAAGGTCGCCATAAATCTGGCGAGGTGGCCATATTCCCGGCAAGGTCGCCATATTTCCGGCAAGTTCGCCACTAATTCGGCGAGGTCGCCGTATTTCCGGCAAGGTCCCCATATATCCGGCAAGGTCGCCATAAATCCGGCGAGGTCGCCATATTCCCGGCAAGGTCGCCACAAATCCGGCAAAGTCGCCATAAATCCGGCAAGATCGCCATAATTCCGGCAAGGTCGCCACAAATCCGGCAAGGTCGCCATATATCCGGCGAGGTCGCCATATGTCCGTCAAGGTCGCCATAAATCCGGCAAGGTGGCCACAAATCCGGCAAGGTCGCCTTATTTCCGGCAAGGTCGCCACAAACCGACCAGGGCGCCA
Organism: Malacoraja senta; assembly: GCA_038087875.1. Classification (NCBI taxonomy): domain Eukaryota; kingdom Metazoa; phylum Chordata; class Chondrichthyes; order Rajiformes; family Rajidae; genus Malacoraja; species Malacoraja senta. The sequence goes on along the minus strand of JAXLNO010000946.1, from coordinate 126,008 downwards.
TAATTCCGGCAAGGTCGCCATAAATCAGGCAAAGTCGCCACAAATCCGGCAAGGTCGCCATTTTCCCGGAAAGGTCGCCATAAATCCCGCACGGTCGCCACAAATCCGGCAAGGTCGACATATTTCCACCAAGCTCTCCGTAAGTCAGGCAAGGTCGCCACAAATCCTGCAAGGTCGCCACAAATCAGGCAAAGTCGCCATATTTCCGGCAAGGTCGCCATAATTCCGGCATGGTCACCACATATCCGCCAAGGTCGCCATATTACCGGCAAGGACGCCATAAATCCGGCAAGGTCGTCACAAATCCGGGAAGCTCGCCATGTTTCAGGCAAGTTCGCCATAAATCAGGCAAAGTCGCCACAAATCCGGCAAGGTCGCCATTTTTTCCGGAAAGGTCGCCATAAATCCCGCAAGGTCGCCACAAATCCGGCAAGGTCGACATATTTCCAGCAAGGTCTCCATAAATCAGGCAAGGTCGCCACAAATCCGGCAAGGTCGACATATTTCCAGCAAGGTCGCCTTATTTCCGGCAAGGTCGCCATAAATCCGACAATGTCGCCACAAATACGGCAAGGTCGCCATATTTCCGGCATGGTCGACATAAATCCGGCAAGGTCGAGACAAATCCGGCAAGGTCACCATATTCCCGGCAAGGTCGCCATAAATCCTGCAAGGACGCGACAAATCAAGCAAAGTCGCCATATTTCCGGCAAGGTCGCCATAATTCCGGCATGGTCACCACATATCCGGCAAGGCCGCCATATTACCGGCAAGGACGCCATAAATCCGGCAAGGTCGCCAAAAATCCGGCGAGGTCGCCATATTTCCGTCAAGGTCGCCATAAATCCGGCGAGGTCGCCATAAATCCGGCAAGGTCGCCAAAAATCCGGAGAGGTCGCCATATTTCCGGCAAGGTCGCCACAAATCCGGCAAGGTCGCCAAATATCCGGCGAGGTCGCCATATGTCCGTCAAGGTCGCCATAAATCCGGCAAGGAAGCCACAAATCCGGCAAGGTCGCCTTATTTCCGGCAACGTCGCCACAAATCCGACCAGGGCGCCATAATTCCGGCAAGGTCGCCATAAATCAGGCAAAGTCGCCACAAATCCGGCAAGGTCGCCATTTTTCCGGAAAGGTCGCCATAAATCCCGCAAGGTCGCCACAAATCCGGCAAGGTCGACATATTTCCAGCAAGGTCTCCATAAATCAGGCAAGGTCGCCACAAATCCGGCAAGGTCGACATATTTCCAGCAAGGTCGCCTTATTTCCGGCAAGGTCGCCATATATCCGGCAAGGTCGCCATATATCCGGCAAGGTCGCCACAAATACGGCAAGGTCGACATATTTCCAGCAAGGTCTCCATATATCCGGCATGGTCGCCACAAATCCGGCAAGGTCGCCTTATTTCCGGCAAGGTCGCCATAAATCCGGCAATGTCGCCACAAATACGGCAAGGTCGCCATATTTCCGGCATGGTCGCCATAAATCCGGCAAGGTCGCCATAAATCCGGCAATGTCACCATATTCCCGGCAAGGTCGCCATAAATCCTGCAAGGACGCCACAAATCAAGCAAAGTCGCCATATTTCCGGCAAGGTCGCCAAAATTCCGGCGAGGTCGCCATATTTCCGTCAAGGTCGCCATAAATCCGGCGAGGTCGCCATATTTCCGGCAATGTCGCCATAAATCCTGCAAGGTCGCCATAAATCTGGCGAGGTCGCCATATTTCCGGCAAAGTCGCAACAAATCCGGCATGGTCGCCATAGATCCCGCGAGGTCGCCATATTTCCGGCAAGGTCGCCACAAATCCGGAAAGGTCGCCATAAATCCCGCAAGGTCGCCACAAATCCGGCAAGGTCGACATATTTCCACCAAGGTCTCCATAAATCAGGCAAGGTCGCCACAAATCCGGCAAGATCGACATATTTACAGCAAGGTCGCCTTATTTCCGGCAAGGTCGCCATAAATCCGGCAAGGTCGCCACAAATACGGCAAGGTCGCCATATTTCCGGCATGGTCGCCATAAATCCGGCAAGGTCGCCACAAATCCGGCAAGGTCGCCATATTTCCGGCAAGGTCGCCACAAATCCTGCAAGGTCGCCACAAATCAGGCAAAGTCGCCATATTTCCAGCAAGGTCGCCATAATTCCGGTATGGTCACCACATATCCGGCAAGGTCGCCATATTACCGGCAAGGACGCCATAAATCCGGCAAGGTCGTCACAAATCCGGGAAGCTCGCCATGTTTCCGGCAAGGTGGCCATTAATCCGGCAAGGTCGCCACAAATCCGGCAAGGTCGCCATATATCCGGTGAGGTCGCCATATGTCCGTCAAGGTCGCCATAAATCCGGCAAGGAAGCCACAAATCCGGCAAGGTCGCCTTATTTCCGGCAAGGTCGCCACAAATCCGACCAGGGCGCCATAATTCCGGCAAGGTCGCCATAAATCCGGCAAGGTCGCCAAAAATCCAGAGAGGTCGCCATATTTCCGGCAAGGTCGCCACAAATCCGGCAAGGTCGCCATATATCCGGCGAGGTCGCCATATGTCCGTCAAGGTCGCCATAAATCCGGCAAGGTAGCCACAAATCCGGCAAGGTCGCCTTATTTCCGGCAAGGTCGCCACAAATCCGACCAGGGCGCCATAATTCCGGCAAGGTCGCCATTAATCAGACAAAGTCGCCACAAATCCGGCAATGTCGCCATTTTTCCGGAAAGGTCGCCATAAATCACGCAATGTCGCCACAAATCCGGCAAGGTCGACATATTTCCAGCAAGGTCTCCATAAATCAGGCAAGGTCGCCACAAATCCGGCAAGGTCGACATATTTCCAGCAAGGTCGCCTTATTTCCGGCAAGGTCGCCATAAATCCGGCAAGGTCGCCACAAATACGGCAAGGTCGCCATATTTCCGGCAAGGACGCCATAAATCCGGCAAGGTCGTCACAAATCCGGGAAGCTCGCCATGTTTCCGGCAAGGTCGCCATTAATCCGGCAAGGTCGCCACAAATCCGGCAAGGTCGCCATATATCCGGCGAGGTCGCCATATGTCCGTCAAGGTCGCCATAAATCCGGCAAGGTAGCCACAAATCCGGCAAGGTCGCCTTATTTCCGGCAAGGTCGCCACAAATCCGACCAGGGCGCCATAATTCCGGCAAGGTCGCCATTAATCAGGCAAAGTCGCCACAAATTCGGCAAGGTCGCCATTTTTCCGGAAAGGTCGCCATAAATCCCGCAAGGTCTCGACAAATCCGGCAAGGTGGCCATATTTCCGGCGAGGTCGTCATGAATCCCGCAAGGTCGCCATACATCTGGCAAGGTCGACATATTTCCAGCAAGGTCTCCATATATCCGGCATGGTCGCCACAAATCCGGCAAGGTCGCCTTATTTCCGGCAAGGTCGCCATAAATCCGGCAAGGTCGCCACAAATACGGCAAGGTCGCCATATTTCCGGCATGGTCGCCATAAATCCGGCAAGGTCGCCACAAATCCGGCAAGGTCACCATATTCCCGGCAAGTTCGCCATAAATCCTGCAAGGACGCCACAAATCAAGCAAAGTCGCCATATTTCCGGCAAGGTCGCCATAATTCCGGCATGGTCACCACATATCCGGCAAGGTCGCGATATTACCGGGAAGGACGCCATAAATCCGGCAAGGTCGCCAAAGATCCGGCGAGGTCGCCATATTTCCGTCAAGGTCGCCATAAATCCGGCGAGGTCGCCATAAATCTGGCGAGGTCGCCATATTTCCGACAAAGTCGCCACAAATCCGGCATGGTCGCCATAAATCCCGCGAGGTCGCCATATTTCCGGCAAGGTCGCCACAAATCCGGAAAGGTCGCCATAAATCCCGCAAGGTCGCCACAAATCCGGCAAGGTCGACATATTTCCACCAAGGTCTCCATCAATCAGGCAAGGTCGCCACAAATCCGGCAAGATCGACATATTTCCAGCAAGGTCGCCTTATTTCCGACAAGGTCGCCATCAACCCGGCAAGGTCGCCACAAATACGGCAAGGTCGCCATATTTGCGGCACGGTCGCCATAAATCCGGCAAGGTCGCCACAAATCCGGCAAGGTCGCCATATTTCCGGCAAGGTCGCCACAAATTCTGCAAGGTCGCCACAAATCAGGCAAAGACGCCATATTTCCGGCAAGGTCGCCATAATTCCGGCATGGTCACCACATATCCGGCAAGGTCGCCATATTACCGGCAAGGACGCCATAAATCCGGCAAGGTCGTCACAAATCCGGGAAGCTCGCCATGTTTCCGGCAAGGTCGCCATTAATCCGGCAAGGTCGCCACATATCCGGCAAGGTCGCCATATATCCGGCGAGGTCGCCATATGTCCGTCAATGTCGCCATAAATCCGGCAAGGAAGCCACAAATCCGGCAAGGTCGCCTTATTTCCGGCAAGGTCGCCACAAATCCGACCAGGGCGCCATAATTCCGGCAAGGTCACCATAAATCCGGCAAGGTCGCCAAAAATCCGGAGAGGTCGCCATATTTCCGGCAAGGTCGCCACAAATCCGGCAAGGTCGCCATATATCCGGCGAGGTCGCCATATGTCCGTCAAGGTCGCCATAAATCCGGCAAGGTAGCCACAATTCCGGCAAGGTCGCCTTATTTCCGGCAAGGTCGCCACAAATCCGACCAGGGCGCTATAATTCCGGCAAGGTCGCCATAAGTCAGACAAAGTCGCCACAAATCCGGCAAGGTCGCCATTTTTCCGGAAAGGTCGCGATAAATCCCGCAAGGTCGCCACAAATCCGGCAAGGTCGACATATTTCCAGCAAGGTCGCCTTATTTCCGGCAAGGTCGCCATAAATCCGGCAAGGTCGCCACAAATACGGCAAGGTCGCCTTATTTCCGGCATGGTCGCCATAAATCCTGCAAGGTCGCCACAAATCCGGCAAGGTCGCCATATTTCCGGCAAGGTCGCCATAAATCCTGCAAGGTCGCCACAAAACAGGCAAAGTCGCCATATTTCCGGCAAGGTCGCCATAATTCCGGCATGGTCACCACATATCCGGCAAGGTCGCCATATTACCGGCAAGGTCGCCATAAATCCTGCAAGGTCGCCACAAAACAGGCAAAGTCGCCATATTTCCGGCAAGGTCGCCATAATTCCGGCATGGTCGCCACAAATCCGGCAAGGTCGTCACAAATCCGGGAAGCTCGCCATGTTTCAGGCAAGGTCGCCATTAATCCGGCAAGGTCGCCACAAATCCGGCAAGGTCGCCATATATCCGGCGACGTCGCCATATGTCCGTCAAGGTCGCCATGAATCCGGCAAGGTAGCCACAAATCCGGCAAGGTCGCCTTATTTCCGGCAAGGTCGCCACAAATCCGACCAGCGCGCCATAATTCCGGCAAGGTCGCCATAAATCAGGCAAAGGCGCCACAAACCCGGCAAGGTCGCCATTTTTCCGGAAAGGTCGCCATAAATCCCGCAAGGTCGCCACAAATCCGGCAAGGTCGACATATTTCCAGCAAAGTCTCCATAAATCAGGCAAGGTCGCCACAAATCCGGCAATGTCGCCATATTTCCGGCGAGGTCGTCATAAATCCCGCAAGGCCGCCATACATCTGGCAAGGTCGACATATTTCCAGCAAGGTCTCCATATATCCGGCATGGTCGCCACAAATCCGGTAAGGTCGCCTTATTTCCGGCAAGGTCGCCATAAATCCGGCAAGGTCGCCACAAAGACGGCAAGGTCGCCATAATTCCGGCAAGGTCACCATAAATCCGGCAATGTCGCCAAAAATCCGGAGAGGTCGCCATATTTCCGGCAAGGTCGCCACAAATCCGGCAAGGTCGCCATATATCCGGCGAGGTCGCCATATGTCCGTCAAGGTCGCCATAAATCCGGCAAGGTAGCCACAAATCCGGCAAGGTCGCCTTATTTCCGGCAAGGTCGCCACAAATCCGACCAGGGCGCCATAATTCCGGCAAGGTCGCCATAAGTCAGACAAAGTCGCCACAAATCCGGCAAGGTCGCCATTTTTCCGGAAAGGTCGCCATAAATCCCGCAAGGTCGCCACAAATCCGGCAAGGTCGACATATTTCCAGCAAGGTCTCCATAAATCAGGCAAGGTCGCCACAAATCCGGCAAGGTCGACATATTTCCAGCAAGGTCGCCTTATTTCCGGCAAGGTCGCCATAAATCCGGCAAGGTCGCCACAAATACGGCAAGGTCGCCATATTTCCGGCATGGTCGCCATAAATCCTGCAAGGTCGCCACAAATCCGGCAAGGTCGCCATATTTCCGGCAAGGTCGCCATAAATCCTGCAAGGTCGCCACAAAACAGGCAAAGTCGCCATATTTCCGGCAAGGTCGCCATAATTCCGGCATGGTCACCACATATCCGGCAAGGTCGCCATATTACCGGCAAGGACGCCACAAATCCGGCAAGGTCGTCACAAATCCGGGAAGCTCGCCATGTTTCCGGCAAGGTCGCCATTAATCCGGCAAGGTCGCCACAAATCCGGCAAGGTCGCCATATATCCGGCGACGTCGCCATATGTCCGTCAAGGTCGCCATGAATCCGGCAAGGTAGCCACAAATCCGGCAAGGTCGCCTTATTTCCGGCAAGGTCGCCACAAATCCGACCAGCGCGCCATAATTCCGGCAAGGTCGCCATTTTTCCGGAAAGGTCGCCATAAATCCCGCAAGGTCGCCACAAATCCGGCAAGTTCGACATATTTCCAGCAAAGTCTCCATAAATCAGGCAAGGTCGCCACAAATCCGGCAATGTCGCCATATTTCCGGCGAGGTCGTCATAAATCCCGCAAGGTCGCCATACATCTGGCAAGGTCGACATATTTCCAGCAAGGTCTCCATATATCCGGCATGGTCGCCACAAATCCGGTAAGGTCGCCTTATTTCCGGCAAGGTCGCCATAAATCCGGCAAGGTCGCCACAAAGACGGCAAGGTCGCTATATTTCCGGCATGGTCGCCATAAATCTGGCAAGGTCGCCACAAATCCGGCAAGGTCGCCATATTCCCGGCAAGGTCGCCATAAATCAAGCAAAGTCGCCATATTTCCGGCAAGGTCGCCAAAATTCCGGCATGGTCACCACATATCCGGCAAGGTCGCCATATTACCGGCAAGGACGCCATAAATCCGGAAAGGTCGTCACAAATCCGGGAAGCTCGCCATGTTTCCGGCAAGGTCGCCATTAATCCGGCAAGGTCGCCACAAATCCGACAAGGTCGCCATATTTCCGGCAAGGTCGCCATAAATCCGGCGAGGTCGCCATATTTCCGGCAATGTCGCCATAAATCCAGCAAGGTCGCCATAAATCTGGCGAGGTCGCCATATTTCCGGCAAGGTCGCCACAAATCCGGCATGGTCGCCATAAATCCCGCGAGGTCGCCATATTTCCGGCAAGGTCGCCACAAATCCGGAAAGGTCGCCATAAATCCAGCAAGTTCGCCACAAAACCGGCAAGGTCGCCATAACTCGGGCAAGGTCGCCATAAATCCGGCATGGTCGCCATAAATCCGGCGAGGTCGCCACATTTCCGGCAAGGTCGTCCTAAATCCGGCGAGGCCGCCATAAATCCGGCGTCGTCGCCATATTTCCGGCAAGGTCGCCATAAATCCGGCGAGGTCGCCATAAATCCGGCGAGGTTGCCATATTTCCGGCAAGGACGCCATAAATCTGGCGAGATCGCCATATTTCCGGCAAGGTCGCCATAAATCCGGCAAGGTCTCCACAAATACGGCTAGGTCGCCATATTTCCGGCAAGGTCGGCATAAATCCGGCAAGGTCGCCACAAATCAAGGTCGCCATATTTCCGGCAAGGTCGCCATAAATCAGGCGAGGTCGCCATATTTCCGGCAAGGTCGCCACAAATTCGGCAAGGTCGCCATATTTCCGTCAAGGTCGCTATAAATCCGGCGAGGTCGCAATATTTCCGGCGATGTCGTCATAAATCCGGCAAGGTCGACACAAATCCGGTAAGGCCGCCATATTCCCGGCAAGGCCGCCAGAAATCCGGCAAGGTCGCCACAAATCTGGCGAGGTAGCCATATTTCCGGCAAGGTCGCCATAAACCCGGCAAGGTTGCCACAAATCCGGCGAGGTCGCCATATTTCCGGCAAGGTCGCCATAAATCCGGCAAGGTCGCCACAAATACGGCTAGGTCGCCATATTTCCGGCAAGGTCGGCATAAATCCGGCAAGGTCGCCACAAATCAAGGTCGCAATATATCCGGCAAGGTCGCCATAAATCCGGCGAGGTCGCCATATTTCCGGCAAGGTCGCCACAAATTCGGCAAGGTCGCCATAAATCCGGCAAGGTCGCCAGAAATCAGGCAAGGTCGCCATATTTCCGGCAAGGTCGCCATATATCCGGCAAGGTGGCCACAAATCCGGCAAGGTCGCCATATTTCCGGCAAGGTCGCCATAAATCCTGCAACGTCGCCATAAATCCGGCAAGGTCGCCATAAATCCGGCAAGGTCGCCCCAAATTCGACAAGGTCGCCATATTTCCGTCACGGTCGCCATATTTCCGGCAACGTCGCCATAAATACGGCAAGGTCGCCCTATTTCCGGCAAGGTCGCCATAAATTCCGTAAGGTCGCCACAAATCCGACAAGGTCGCCATATTTACGGCAATGTCGCCATAAATCCGGCACGGCCGCCACAAATCCGGCAAGGTCGCCACATTTCCGGCAAGGTCGCAACAAATCTGGCAAGGTCGCCGCAAATCCGACAAGGTCGCCATATTTCCGGCAAGGTCGCCATAAATCCCGCAAGGCCGCCACAAATCGGGCAAGGTCGCCATATTTCCGGCGTCGCATGAATCCGGCAAGGTCGCCACAAATCCGGCAAGGTAGCCATATTTCCGGCAAGGTCGCCATAAATCCGGCAAGGTAGCCATATTTCCGGCAAGGTCGCCATAAATCCGGCAAGGACGCCACAAATCCGGCTAGGTCGCCATATTTCCGGCAAGGTCGCCATAAATCCGGCAAGCTCGCCATAAATCCGGCAAGGTCACCACAAATCCGGCAGAGTCCCCTATTTCCGGGAAGGTCGCCTTAAATCCGGCAAGGTCGCCACAAATCCGGCAAGGACGCCATATTTCCGGCAAGGTCGCCATAAATACGGCATGGAGGCCACAAATCAGGGAAGGTCGCCATATTTCCGGCAAGGTCGCATAAATCCGGCAAGTTCGCCATATTTCTGGCACGATCGCCATAAATCCGGCAAGGTCGCCACAAATCCGGCAAGGTCGCCATATTTCCGGCACGGTCGCCATAAATCCTGCAAGGTCGCCACAAATCCGGCAAGGTCGCCATATTTCCGGCACGATCGACATAAATCCGGCAAGGTCGCCACAAATCCGGCAGAGTCGCCTATTTCCGGGAAGGTTGCCACAAATCCGGCAAGTTCGCCATATTTCCGGCAAGGTCGCCATAAATCCGGCAAGCTCGCCATAAATCCGGCAAGGTCGCCACAAATACGGCTAGGTCGCCATATTTCCGGCAAGGTCGGCATAAATCCGGCAAGGTCGCCACAAATCAAGGTCGCAATATATCCGGCAAGGTCGCCATAAATCCGGCGAGGTCGCCATATTTCCGGCAAGGTCGCCACAAATTCGGCAAGGTCGCCATAAATCCGGCAAGGTCGCCAGAAATCAGGCAAGGTCGCCATATTTCCGGCAAGGTCGCCATATATCCGGCAAGGTGGCCACAAATCCGGCAAGGTCGCCATATTTCCGGCAAGGTCGCCATAAATCCTGCAACGTCGCCATAAATCCGGCAAGGTCGCCATAAATCCGGCAAGGTCGCCCCAAATTCGACAAGGTCGCCATATTTCCGTCACGGTCGCCATATTTCCGGCAACGTCGCCATAAATCCGGCAAGGTCGCCCTATTTCCGGCAAGGTCGCCATAAATTCCGTAAGGTCGCCACAAATCCGACAAGGTCGCCATATTTACGGCAATGTCGCCATAAATCCGGCACGGCCGCCACAAATCCGGCAAGGTCGCCACATTTCCGGCAAGGTCGCAACAAATCTGGCAAGGTCGCCGCAAATCCGACAAGGTCGCCATATTTCCGGCAAGGTCGCCATAAATCCCGCAAGGCCGCCACAAATCGGGCAAGGTCGCCATATTTCCGGCGTCGCATGAATCCGGCAAGGTCGCCACAAATCCGGCAAGGTAGCCATATTTCCGGCAAGGTCGCCATAAATCCGGCAAGGTAGCCATATTTCCGGCAAGGTCGCCATAAATCCGGCAAGGACGCCACAAATCCGGCTAGGTCGCCATATTTCCGGCAAGGTCGCCATAAATCCGGCAAGCTCGCCATAAATCCGGCAAGGTCACCACAAATCCGGCAGAGTCCCCTATTTCCGGGAAGGTCGCCTTAAATCCGGCAAGGTCGCCACAAATCCGGCAAGGACGCCATATTTCCGGCAAGGTCGCCATAAATACGGCATGGAGGCCACAAATCAGGGAAGGTCGCCATATTTCCGGCAAGGTCGCATAAATCCGGCAAGTTCGCCATATTTCTGGCACGATCGCCATAAATCCGGCAAGGTCGCCACAAATCCGGCAAGGTCGCCATATTTCCGGCACGGTCGCCATAAATCCTGCAAGGTCGCCACAAATCCGGCAAGGTCGCCATATTTCCGGCACGATCGACATAAATCCGGCAAGGTCGCCACAAATCCGGCAGAGTCGCCTATTTCCGGGAAGGTTGCCACAAATCCGGCAAGTTCGCCATATTTCCGGCAAGGTCGCCATAAATCCGGCAAGCTCGCCATAAATCCGGCAAGGTCGCCACAAATCCGGCAGAGTCGCCTATTTCCGGCAAGGTCGCCATAAATCCGGCACGGCCGCCACAAATCCGGCAAGGTCGCCACATTTCCGGCAAGGTCGCAACAAATCTGGCAAGGTCGCTGCAAACCCGACAACGTCGCCATATTACCGGCAAGGTCGCCATAAATCCCGCAAGGTCGCCACAAATCCGGCAATGTCGCCATATTTCCGGCAAGGTCGCCAGGAATTCGGCAAGGTCGCCACAAATCCGGCAAGGTAGCCATATTTCCGGCAAGGTCGCCATAAATCCGGCAAGGTCGCCACAAATCCGGCAATGTCGCCATATTTCCGGCAAGGTCGCCACAAATCCGGCAAGCTCGCCATATTTCCGCAAGGTCACCATAAATCCGGCAAGGTCGCCACAAATCCGGCAAGGTGGCGTCAAAGCCGGCAAGGTCGCCACATTTCAATCAAGGTAGCCATAAATTCGGCAAGCTCGCGTCAAATCCGGCAAAATCGCTACATTTCCGGGAAGGTCGCCATAGTTCCGGCAAGGTCGCCACAAATCCGGCAAGGTCGCAACATTCCGGCAAGGTCGCCATAAATCCGGCATCGTCGCTATAAATCCGGCAAGGACGCCATAAATCTGGCGAGATCGCCATATTTCCGGCAAGGTCGCCATAAATCCGGCAAGGTCTCCACAAATACGGCTAGGTCGCCATATTTCCGGCAAGGTCGGCATAAATCCGGCAAGGTCGCCACAAATCAAGGTCGCCATATTTCCGGCAAGGTCGCCATAAATCAGGCGAGGTCGCCATATTTCCGGCAAGGTCGCCACAAATTCGGCAAGGTCGCCATATTTCCGTCAAGGTCGCTATAAATCCGGCGAGGTCGCAATATTTCCGGCGATGTCGTCATAAATCCGGCAAGGTCGACACAAATCCGGTAAGGCCGCCATATTCCCGGCAAGGCCGCCAGAAATCCGGCAAGGTCGCCACAAATCTGGCGAGGTAGCCATATTTCCGGCAAGGTCGCCATAAACCCGGCAAGGTTGCCACAAATCCGGCGAGGTCGCCATATTTCCGGCAAGGTCGCCATAAATCCGGCAAGGTCGCCACAAATACGGCTAGGTCGCCATATTTCCGGCAAGGTCGGCATAAATCCGGCAAGGTCGCCACAAATCAAGGTCGCAATATATCCGGCAAGGTCGCCATAAATCCGGCGAGGTCGCCATATTTCCGGCAAGGTCGCCACAAATTCGGCAAGGTCGCCATAAATCCGGCAAGGTCGCCAGAAATCAGGCAAGGTCGCCATATTTCCGGCAAGGTCGCCATATATCCGGCAAGGTGGCCACAAATCCGGCAAGGTCGCCATATTTCCGGCAAGGTCGCCATAAATCCTGCAACGTCGCCATAAATCCGGCAAGGTCGCCATAAATCCGGCAAGGTCGCCCCAAATTCGACAAGGTCGCCATATTTCCGTCACGGTCGCCATATTTCCGGCAACGTCGCCATAAATCCGGCAAGGTCGCCCTATTTCCGGCAAGGTCGCCATAAATTCCGTAAGGTCGCCACAAATCCGACAAGGTCGCCATATTTACGGCAATGTCGCCATAAATCCGGCACGGCCGCCACAAATCCGGCAAGGTCGCCACATTTCCGGCAAGGTCGCAACAAATCTGGCAAGGTCGCCGCAAATCCGACAAGGTCGCCATATTTCCGGCAAGGTCGCCATAAATCCCGCAAGGCCGCCACAAATCGGGCAAGGTCGCCATATTTCCGGCGTCGCATGAATCCGGCAAGGTCGCCACAAATCCGGCAAGGTAGCCATATTTCCGGCAAGGTCGCCATAAATCCGGCAAGGTAGCCATATTTCCGGCAAGGTCGCCATAAATCCGGCAAGGACGCCACAAATCCGGCTAGGTCGCCATATTTCCGGCAAGGTCGCCATAAATCCGGCAAGCTCGCCATAAATCCGGCAAGGTCACCACAAATCCGGCAGAGTCCCCTATTTCCGGGAAGGTCGCCTTAAATCCGGCAAGGTCGCCACAAATCCGGCAAGGACGCCATATTTCCGGCAAGGTCGCCATAAATACGGCATGGAGGCCACAAATCAGGGAAGGTCGCCATATTTCCGGCAAGGTCGCATAAATCCGGCAAGTTCGCCATATTTCTGGCACGATCGCCATAAATCCGGCAAGGTCGCCACAAATCCGGCAAGGTCGCCATATTTCCGGCACGGTCGCCATAAATCCTGCAAGGTCGCCACAAATCCGGCAAGGTCGCCATATTTCCGGCACGATCGACATAAATCCGGCAAGGTCGCCACAAATCCGGCAGAGTCGCCTATTTCCGGGAAGGTTGCCACAAATCCGGCAAGTTCGCCATATTTCCGGCAAGGTCGCCATAAATCCGGCAAGCTCGCCATAAATCCGGCAAGGTCGCCACAAATCCGGCAGAGTCGCCTATTTCCGGCAAGGTCGCCATAAATCCGGCACGGCCGCCACAAATCCGGCAAGGTCGCCACATTTCCGGCAAGGTCGCAACAAATCTGGCAAGGTCGCTGCAAACCCGACAACGTCGCCATATTACCGGCAAGGTCGCCATAAATCCCGCAAGGTCGCCACAAATCCGGCAATGTCGCCATATTTCCGGCAAGGTCGCCAGGAATTCGGCAAGGTCGCCACAAATCCGGCAAGGTAGCCATATTTCCGGCAAGGTCGCCATAAATCCGGCAAGGTCGCCACAAATCCGGCAATGTCGCCATATTTCCGGCAAGGTCGCCACAAATCCGGCAAGCTCGCCATATTTCCGCAAGGTCACCATAAATCCGGCAAGGTCGCCACAAATCCGGCAAGGTGGCGTCAAAGCCGGCAAGGTCGCCACATTTCAATCAAGGTAGCCATAAATTCGGCAAGCTCGCGTCAAATCCGGCAAAATCGCTACATTTCCGGGAAGGTCGCCATAGTTCCGGCAAGGTCGCCACAAATCCGGCAAGGTCGCAACATTCCGGCAAGGTCGCCATAAATCCGGCATCGTCGCTATAAATCCGGCAAGGTCGCCACAAATCCGGCAAGGTCGCCATATTTCCGGCACGGTCGCCGCAAATCCGACAAGGTCACCCTATTTCCGGCAAGGTCGCCATAAATGCCGCAAGGTCGCCACAATTCTGGCAAGGTCGCCATATTTCCGGCAAGGTCGCATGAATCTGGCAAGTTCGCCACAAATCCGGCAAGGTTGCCATATTTCCGGCAAGGTCGCCATAAATCCGGCAAGGTCGCCACAAACCCGGCAATGTCGCCATATTTCCGGCATGGCCGTCATAAATCCGGCAAGGTGGCCACATTTCCGGCAAGGTCGCACCAAATCTGGCAAGGTCGCCGCAAATCCGACAAGGTCGCCATATTTCCGGCAAGGTCGCCATAAATCCCGCAAGGTCGCCACAAATCCGGCAAGGTCGCCATATTTCCGGCAAGGTCGCATGAATCCGGCAAGGTCGCGACAAATCCGGCAAGGTAGCCATATTTCCGGCAAGGCCGCCGTAAATCCGGCAAGGTCGCCACAAATCCGGCAAGGTCGCCATATTTCCGGCAAGGTCGCCACAAATCCGGCAAGGTCGCCATATTTCCGGCAAGGTCGCCATAAATCCGGCATGGTGGCCACAAATCAGGGAAGGTCGCCATATTTCCTGCAAGGTCGCCATAAATCCGCCAAGTTCGCCATATTTCCGGCACGATCGTCATAAATCCTGCAAGGTCGCCACAAATCCGGCAAGGTCGCCATATTTCCGGCACGGTCGCCATAAATCTGGCAAGGTCGCCACAAATCCGGCAAGGTCGCCATATTTCCGGCAAGGTCGCCATAAATCCGGCAAGGTCGCCATATTTCCGGCAAGGTCACCTATTTCCGGCAAGGTCGCCATAAATCCGGCACGGCCGCCACAAATCCGGCAAGGTCGCCACATTTCCGGCAAGGTCGCAACAAATCTGGCAAAGTCGCCACAATTCCGACAAGGTCGCCATATTTCCGGCAAGGTCGCCTTATACCCGCAAGGTCGCCACAAATCCGGCAATGTCGCCATATTTCCGGCAAGGTCGCCGTGAATCCGGCAATGTCGCCACAAATCCGGCAAGGTAGCCATATTTCCGGCAAGGTCGCCATAAATCCGGCAAGGTCGCCACAAATCCGGCAAGGTCGCCATATTTCCGGCAAGGTCGCCACAAATCCGGCAAGGTCCCCATATTTCCCGCAAGGTCACCATAAATCCGGCAAGGTCGCCACAAATCCGGCAAGGTTGCCATAATTCCGCAAAGGTCGCCATAAATCCGGCAAGGTCGCCACAAATCCGGCAATGTCGCCATATTTCCGGCATGGTCGTCATAAATCCGGCAAGGTGGCCACATTTCCGGCAAGGTCGCAACAAATCTGGCAAGGTCGCCGCAAATCCGACAAGGTCGCCATATTTCCGGCAAGGTCGCCATAAATCCCGCAAGGTCGCCACAAATCCGGCAAGGTCGCCATATTTCCGGCAAGGTCGCATGAATCCGGCAAGGTCGCGACAAATCCGGCAAGGTAGCCATATTTCCGGCAAGGCCGCCGTAAATCCGGCAAGGTCGCCACAAATCCGGCAAGGTCGCCATATTTCCGGCAAGGTCGCCACAAATCCGGCAAGGTCGCCATATTTCCGGCAAGGTCGCCATAAATCCGGCATGGTGGCCACAAATCAGGGAAGGTCGCCATATTTCCTGCAAGGTCGCCATAAATCCGGCAAGTTCGCCATATTTCCGGCACGATCGTCATAAATCCTGCAAGGTCGCCACAAATCCGGCAAGGTCGCCATATTTCCGGCACGGTCGCCATAAATCTGGCAAGGTCGCCACAAATCCGGCAAGGTCGCCATATTTCCGGCAAGGTCGCCATAAATCCCGCAAGGTCGCCACAAATCCGGCAAGGTCGCCATATTTCCGGCAAGGTCGCCTATTTCCGGCAAGGTCGCCATAAATCCGGCACGGCCGCCACAAATCCGGCAAGGTCGCCACATTTCCGGCAAGGTCGCAACAAATCTGGCAAAGTCGCCACAATTCCGACAAGGTCGCCATATTTCCGGCAAGGTCGCCTTATACCCGCAAGGTCGCCACAAATCCGGCAATGTCGCCATATTTCCGGTAAGGTAGCCGTGAATCCGGCAAAGTCGCCACAAATCCGGCAAGGTAGCCATATTTCCGGCAAGGTCGCCATAAATCCGGCAAGGTCGCCACAAATCCGGCAAGGTCGCCATATTTCCGGCAAGGTCGCCACAAATCCGGCAAGGTCCCCATATTTCCCGCAAGGTCACCATAAATCCGGCAAGGTCGCCACAAATCCGGCAAGGTGTCGTCAAATCCGGCAAAGTCGCCACATTTCAATCAAGGTCGCCGCATTTCCGGCAACGTCGCCATAAATCCGGCAAGATGGTCACAAATCCGACAAGGTCGCCATAAATCCGGCACGGTCGCCACATTTCCGGCAAGGACGCCATAAATCCGGCAAGGTCGCCACAAATCCGGCAAGGTGGCCATATTTCCGACAAGGTCGCCATATACCCGGCATGGTGGCCACAAATCAGGAAAGGTCGCCATATTTCCGGCAAGGTCGCCATAAATCCGGCAAGTTCGCCATATTTCCGAAACGATCGCCATAAATCCGGCAAAGTCGGAACAAATCCGGCAAGGTCGCCATATTTCCGGCACGGTCGCCATAAATCCGACAAGGTCGCCACAAATCCGGCAAGGTCGTAACATTCCGGCAAGGTCGCCATAAATCCGGCATCGTCGCCACAAATCCGGCAAGGTCACCACATTTCCGGCAAGGTCGCCATGAATCCGGCAAGGTCGCCACAAATCCGGCAATGTAGCCATATTTCCGGCAAGATCGCCATAAATCCGGCACGGTCGCCATAAATCCGGCAACGTCGCCACATTTGCGGCAACGTCGCCATAAATCCGACAAGGTCGCCACAAATACGGCAAGGTCGCCACATCCCCGGCAAGGTCGCCATAAATCCGGCAAGGTCGCCACAAATCCATCAAGGTTGCCACATTTCAGGCAATGTCGCCGCATTTCCGGCAACGTCGCCATAAATCCGGCAAGTGCTCACAAATCCGACAAGGTCGCCATAAATCGGGCAAGGTCGCCATAAATCCGGCACGGCCGCCACAAATCCGGCAAGGTCGCCACATTTCCGGAAAGGTCGCAACAAATCTGGCAAAGTCGTCACAATTCCGACAAGGTCGCCATATTTCCGGCAAGTTCGCCTTATACCCGCAAGGTCGCCACAAATCCGGCAATGTCGCCATATTTCCGGCTAGGTCGCCGTGAATCCGGCAAAGTCGCCACAAATCCGGCAAGGTCGCCATATTTCCGGCAAGGTCGGCACAAATCCGGCAAGGTCCCCATATTTCCCGCAAGGTCACCATAAATCCGGCAAGGTCGCCACAAATCCGGCAAGGTGGCGTCAAATCCGGTAAAGTCGCCACATTTCAATCAAGGTCGCCGCATTTCCGGCAACGTCGCCATAAATCCGGCAAGATGGTCACAAATCCGACAAGGTCGCCATAAATCCTGCAAGGTCGCCACATTTCCGGCAAGGACGCCATAAATCCGGCAAGGTCGCCACAAATCCGGCAAGGTCGCCATATTTCCGACAAGGTCGCGATATATCCGGCATGCTGGCCACAAATCAGGGAAGGTCGCCATATTTCCGGCAAGGTCGCCATAAATCCGGCAAGTTCGCCATATTTCCGGCACGATCGCCATTAATCCGGCAAAGTCGGAACAAATCCGGCAAGGTCGCCATATTTCCGGCACGGTCGCCATAAATCCGGCAAGGTCGCCACAAATCCGGCAAGGTCGCAACATTCCGGCAAGGTCGCCATAAATCCGGCATCGTCGCCACAAATCCGGCAAGGTCACCACATTTCCGGCATGGTCGCCATGAATCCGGCAAGGTCGCCATATTTCCGACAAGGTCGCGATATATCCGGCATGCTGGCCACAAATCAGGGAAGGTCGCCATATTTCCGGCAAGGTCGCCATAAATCCGGCAAGTTCGCCATATTTCCGGCACGATCGCCATTAATCCGGCAAAGTCGGAACAAATCCGGCAAGGTCGCCATATTTCCGGCACGGTCGCCATAAATCCGGCAAGGTCGCCACAAATCCGGCAAGGTCGCAACATTCCGGCAAGGTCGCCATAAATCCGGCATCGTCGCCACAAATCCGGCAAGGTCACCACATTTCCGGCATGGTCGCCATGAATCCGGCAAGGTCGCCACAAATCCGGCAATGTAGCCATATTTCCGGCAAGATCGCCATAAATCCGGCAAGGTCGCCACAAATCCGGCAACGTCGCCACATTTGCGGCAACGTCGCCATAAATCCGACAAGGTCGCCACAAATACGGCAAGGTCGCCACATCCCCGGCAAGGTCGCCATAAATCCGGCAAGGTCGCCACAAATCCATCAAGGTTGCCACATTTCAGGCAATGTCGCCGCATTTCCGGCAACGTCGCCATAAATCCGGCAAGTGCTCACAAATCCGACAAGGTCGCCATAAATCGGGCAAGGTCGCCATATTTCCGGCAAGGTCGCCACAAATGCGTCAAGGTCGATATATTTCCGGCAAGGTAGCCATAAATCCGGCAAGGTCGCCATAAATCCGGCAAGGTCGCCACAAATCCGGCAAGGTCGCCATATTTCCGGCAAGGTCGCCATAAATCCGGCAAGGTCGCCACAAACCCGGCAAGGTCGGCATATTTCTGGCAAGGTCGCCATAAACCCGACAAGGTCGCCACAAATCCGGCAAGTTCGCCATATTTCCGGCAAGGTCGCCATATATCCGGCAAGGTCGCCATAAATCCGGCAAAGTCGCCATATTTCCGGCAAGTTCGCCATAAATCCGGCATTGTGGCCACAAATCAGGGAAGGTCGCCATATTTCCGGCAAGGTCGCGATAAATCCGGCAAGGTCGCCATATTTCCGGCACGATCGCCATAAATCCGGCAAGGTCGCCACAAATCCGGCAATGTCGCCATATTTCCGGCAAGGTCGCCGTGAATCCGGCAAAGTCGCCACAAATCCGGCAAGGTAGCCATATTTCCGGCAAGGTCGCCATAAATCCGGCAAGGTCGCCACAAATCCGGCAAGGTCGCCATATTTCCGGCAAGGTCGCCACAAATCCGGCAAGGTCCCCATATTTCCCGCAAGGTCACCATAAATCCGGCAAGGTCGCCACAAATCCGGCAAGGTGGCGTCAAATCCGGTAAAGTCGCCACATTTCAATCAAGGTCGCCGCATTTCCGGCAACGTCGCCATAAATCCGGCAAGATGGTCACAAATCCGACAAGGTCGCCATAAATCCGGCAAGGTCGCCACATTTCCGGCAATGACGCCATAAATCCGGCAAGGTCGCCACAAATCCGGCAAGGTCGCCATATTTCCGACAAGGTCGCCATATATCCGGCATGGTGGCCACAAATCAGGGAAGGTCGCCATATTTCCGGCAAGGTCGCCATAAATCCGGCAAGTTCGCCATATTTCCGGCACGATCGCCATAAATCCGGCAAGGTCGGAACAAATCCGGCAAGGTCGCCATATTTCCGGCACGGTCGCCATAAATCCGGCAAGGTCGCCACAAATCCGGCAAGGTCGCAACATTCCGACAAGGTCGCCATAAATCCGGCATCGTCGCCACAAATCCGGCAAGGTCACCACATTTCCGGCAAGGTCGCCATGAATCCGGCAAGGTCGCCACAAATCCGGCAATGTAGCCATATTTCCGGCAAGATCGCCATAAATCCGGCAAGGTCGCCACAAATCCGGCAACGTCGACACATTTGCGGCAACGTCGCCATAAATCCGACAAGGTCGCCACAAATACGGCAAGGTCGCCACATCCCCGGCAAGGTCGCCATAAATCCGGCAAGGTCGCCACAAATCCATCAAGGTTGCCACATTTCAGGCAATGTCGCCGCATTTCCGGCAACGTCGCCATAAATCCGGCAAGTGCTCACAAATCCGACAAGGTCGCCATAAATCGGCAAGGTCGCCATATTTCCGGCAAGGTCGCCACAAATGCGTCAAGGTCGATATATTTCCGGCAAGGTAGCCATAAATCCGGCAAGGTCGCCATAAATCCGGCAAGGTCGCCACAAATCCGGCAAGGTCGCCATATTTCCGGCAAGGTCGCCATAAATCCGGCAAGGTCGCCACAAACCCGGCAAGGTCGGCATATTTCTGGCAAGGTCGCCATAAACCCGACAAGGTCGCCACAAATCCGGCAAGTTCGCCATATTTCCGGCAAGGTCGCCATATATCCGGCAAGGTCGCCATAAATCCGGCAAAGTCGCCATATTTCCGGCAAGTTCGCCATAAATCCGGCATTGTGGCCACAAAATCAGGGAAGGTCGCCATATTTCCGGCAAGGTCGCGATAAATCCGGCAAGGTCGCCATATTTCCGGCACGATCGCCATAAATCCGGCAAGGTCGCCACAAATCCGGCAATGTCGCCATATTTCCGGCAAGGTCGCCGTGAATCCGGCAAAGTCGCCACAAATCCGGCAAGGTAGCCATATTTCCGGCAAGGTCGCCATAAATCCGGCAAGGTCGCCACAAATCCGGCAAGGTCGCCATATTTCCGGCAAGGTCGCCACAAATCCGGCAAGGTCCCCATATTTCCCGCAAGGTCACCATAAATCCGGCAAGGTCGCCACAAATCCGGCAAGGTGGCGTCAAATCCGGTAAAGTCGCCACATTTCAATCAAGGTCGCCGCATTTCCGGCAACGTCGCCATAAATCCGGCAAGATGGTCACAAATCCGACAAGGTCGCCATAAATCCGGCAAGGTCGCCACATTTCCGGCAATGACGCCATAAATCCGGCAAGGTCGCCACAAATCCGGCAAGGTCGCCATATTTCCGACAAGGTCGCCATATATCCGGCATGGTGGCCACAAATCAGGGAAGGTCGCCATATTTCCGGCAAGGTCGCCATAAATCCGGCAAGTTCGCCATATTTCCGGCACGATCGCCATAAATCCGGCAAGGTCGGAACAAATCCGGCAAGGTCGCCATATTTCCGGCACGGTCGCCATAAATCCGGCAAGGTCGCCACAAATCCGGCAAGGTCGCAACATTCCGGCAAGGTCGCCATAAATCCGGCATCGTCGCCACAAATCCGGCAAGGTCACCACATTTCCGGCAAGGTCGCCATGAATCCGGCAAGGTCGCCACAAATCCGGCAATGTAGCCATATTTCCGGGAAGATCGCCATAAATCCGGCAAGGTCGCCACAAATCCGGCAACGTCGACACATTTGCGGCAACGTCGCCATAAATCCGACAAGGTCGCCACAAATACGGCAAGGTCGCCACATCCCCGGCAAGGGCGCCATAAATCCGGCAAGGTCGCCACAAATCCGGCAAGTTCGCCATATTTCCGGCAAGGTCGCCATATATCCGGCAAGGTCGCCATAAATCGGCAAAGTCGCCATATTTCCGGCAAGTTCGCCATAAATCCGGCATTGTGGCCACAAATCAGGGAAGGTCGCCATATTTCCGGCAAGGTCGCGATAAATCCGGCAAGGTCGCCATATTTCCGGCACGATCGCCATAAATCCGGCAAGGTCGCCACAAATCCGGCAAGGTCGGCATTATTTCCGGCACGGTCGCCACAAATCCGGCAAGGTCGCCATTTTTCCGGCAAGTTCGCCATAAATCCCGCAAGGTCGCCACAAATCCGCCAAGGTCGCCATATTTCCGGCAAGGTCGCCATAAATCCGGCAAGCTCGCCATAAATCCGGCAAGGTCGCCACAAATCCGGCAGTCGCCTATTTCCGGCAAGGTCGCCATAACTCCGGCACGGCCGCCACAAATCCGGCAAGGTCGCCACATTTCCGGCAAGGTCGCAACAAATCTGGCAAGGTCGCCGCAAATCCGACAAGGTCGCCATATTTCAGGCAAGGTCGCCATAAATCCCGCAAGGTCGCCACAAATCTGGCAAGGTCGCCATATTTCCGGCAAGGTCGCATGAATCCGGCAAGGTGCTCACAAATCCGACACGGTCCGCATAAATCGGGCAAGGTCGCCATATTTCCGGCAAGCTCGCCACAAATGCGTCAAGGTCTACATATTTCCGGCAAGGTAGCCATAAATCCGGCAAGGTCGCCATAAATCCGTCAAGATCGCCACAAATCCGGCAAGGTCGCCGCAAAACCGGCAAGGTCGCCATAAATCCCGGCAAGGTCGCCACAAATCCGACAAGGTCGCCATATTTCCGGCAAGGTCGCCATAAATCCGGCAAGGACGCCATATTTCCGGCAAGGTCGCGACAAATGCGTCAAGGTCGACATATTTCCGGCAAGGTAGCCATAAATCCGGCAAGGTCGCCATAAATCCGGCAAGGTCACCACAAATCCGGCAAGGTCGCCGCAAATCCGGCAAGGTCACCACAAATCCGGCAAGGTCGCCATATTTCCGGCAAGGTCGCCATAAATCCGGCAAGGTCGCCACAAACCCGGCAAGGTCGGCATATTTCTGGCAAGGTCGCCATAAACCCGACAAGGTCGCCACAAATCCGGCAAGTTCGCCATATTTCCGGCAAGGTCGCCACATATCCGGCAAGGTCGCCATAAATCCGGCAGTCGCCATATTTCCGGCAAGTTCGCCATAAATCCGGCATTGTGGCCACAAATCAGGGAAGGTCGCCATATTTCCGGCAAGGTCGCGATAAATCAGGCAAGGTCGCCATATTTCCGGCACGATCGCCATAAATCCGGCAAGGTCGCCACAAATCCGGCAAGGTCGGCATTATTTCCGGCACGGTCGCCACAAATCCGGCAAGGTCGCCATTTTTCCGGCAAGGTCGCCATAAATCCCGCAAGGTCGCCACAAATCCACCAAGGTCGCCATATTTCCGGCAAGGTCGCCATAAATCCGGTAAGCTCGCCATAAATCCGGCAAAGTCGCCACAAATCCGGCAGAGTCGCCTATTTCCGGCAAGGTAGCCATAACACCGGCACGGCCGCCACAAATCCGGCAAGGTCGCCACATATCCGGCAAGGTCGCAACAAATCTGGCAAGGTCGCCGCAAATCCGACAAGGTCGCCATATTTCAGGCAAGGTCGCCATAAATCCCGCAAGGTCGCCACAAATCTGGCAAGGTCGCCATATTTCCGGCAAGGTCGCATGAATCTGGCAAGGTCGTCACAAATCCGGCAAGGTAGCCATATTTCCGGCAAGGTCGCCACAAATCCGGCATGGTCGCCATATTTCCGGCAAGGTCGCCACAAATCCGGCAAGGTCGCCATATTTCCGGCAAGGTCGCCATAAATCCGGCATGGTGGCCACAAATCTGGGAAGGTCGCCATATTTCCAGCAAGGTCGCATAAATCCGGCAAGTTCGCCATATTTCCGGCACGATCGCCATAAATCCGGCAAGGTCGCCACAAATCCGGCAAGGTCGCCATATTTCCGGCAAGGTCCCCATAAATCCGGGAAGGTCGCCACATATCCATCAAGGTTGCCACATTTCCGGCAATGTCGCCGCATTTCCGGCAACGTCGCCATAAATCCGGCAAGGTGCTCACAAATCCGACAAGGTCGCCATAAATCGGGCAAGGTCGCCATATTTCCGGCAAGGTCGCCATAAATCCGGCAAGGTCGCCACAAATGCGTCAAGGTCGACATATTTCCGGCAAGGTAGCCATAAATCCGGCAAGGTCGCCATAAATTCGGCAAGGTCGCCACAAATCCGGCAAGGTCGCCACAAATCCGGCAAGGTCGCCTTAAATCCGGCAAGGCCGCCACAAATCCGGCAAGGTCGCCATATTCCCGGCAAGGTCGCCATAAATCCGGCAAGGTCGCCACAAACCCGGCAAGGTCGGCATATTTCTGGCAAGGTCGCCATAAACCCGACAAGGTCGCCACAAATCCGGCAAGTTCGCCATAAATCCGGCAAAGTCGCCATATTTCCGGAAAGTTCCCCATAAATCCGGCATGGTGGCCACAAATCAGGGAAGGACGCCATATTTCCGGCAAGGTCGCATAAATCCGGCAAGTTCGCCATATTTCCGGCACGATCGCCATATATCCGGCAAGGTCGCCACAAATCCGGCAAGGTCGCCATATTTCCGGCACGGTCGCCATAAATCCGGCAAGGTCGCCACAAATACGGCAAGGTCGCCACATTTCCGGGAAGGTCGCCATAAATCCGGCATCGTCGCCACAAATCCGGCAAGGTCACCACATTTCCGTCAAGGTCGCCATGAATCAGGCAAGGTCGCCACAAATCCGGCAAAGTCGCCATATTTCCGGCAAGGTCGCCACAAATCCAGCAAGGTCGCCATATTTCCGGCAAGGTCACCATAAATCCGGCAAGGTCGCCACAAGTCCGGCAAGGTGGCGTCAAAACCGGCAAGGTCGCCACATTTCAATCAAGGTCGCCATAAATCCCGCAAGGTCGCCACAAATCCGGCAATGTCGCCATATTTCCGGCAAGGTCGCCATAAATCCGGCAAGGTCGCAACAAATCCGGCAAGGTCGCCATATTTCCGGCAAGGTCGCCACAAATCCGGCAAGGTCGCCTTATTTCCGGCAAGATCACCATAAATACGGCAAGGTCGCCACAAATCCGGCAAGGTGGCGTCAAAGCCGGCAAGGTCGCCACATTTCAATCAAGGTAGCCATGAATTCGGCAAGGTCGCGTCAAATCCGGCAAGGTTGCCACATTTCCGGGAAGGTCACCATAGATCCGGCAAGGTCGCCACAAATCCGGCAAGGTCACCACATTTCCGGCAAGGTGCCCATGAATCAGGCAAGGTCGCCAGAAATCCGGCAAAGTCGCCATATTTCCGGCAAGGTCGCCACAAATCCGGCAAGGTCGCCATATTTTCCGGCAAGGTCACCATAAATCCGGCAAGGTCGCCACAAATCCGGCAAGGTGGCGTCAAAGCCGGCAAGTTCGCCACATTTCAATCAAGGTAGCCATAAATCCTGCAAGGTCGCCACAAATCCGAAAATGTCACCATATTTCCGGCAAGGTCGCCATAAATCCGGCAAGGTCGCAACAAATCCGGCAAGGTCGCCATATTTCAGGCAAGGTCGCCACAAATCCGGCAAGGTCGCCTTATTTCCGGCAAGATCACCATAAATCCGGCAAGGTCGCCACAAGTCCGGCAAGGTGGCGTCAAAACCGGCAAGTTCGCCACATTTCAATCAAGGTAGCCATAAATCCCGCAAGGTCGCCACAAATCCGGCAATGTCGCCATATTTCCGGCAAGGTCGCCATAAATCCCGCAAGGTCGCCACAAATCCGGCAATGTCGCCATATTTCCCGCAAGGTCGCCATAAATCCGGCAAGGTCGCAACAAATCCGGCAAGGTCGCCATATTTCCGGCAAGGTCGCCACAAATCCGGCAAGGTCGCCTTATTTCCGGCAAGATCACCATAAATACGGCAAGGTCGCCACAAATCCGGCAAGGTGGCGTCAAAGTCGGCAAGGTCGCCACATTTCAATCAAGGTAGCCATAAATTCGGCAAGGTCGCGTCAAATCCGGCAAGGTTGCCACATTTCCGGGAAGGTCACCATAGATCCGGCAAGGTCGCCACAAATCCGGCAAGGTCACCACATTTCCGGCAAGGTCCCCATGAATCAGGCAAGGTCGCCACAAATCCGGCAAAGTCGCCATATTTCCGGCAAGGTCGCCACAAATCCGGCAAGGTCGCCATATTTCCGGCAAGTCCACCATAAATCCGGCAAGGTCGCCACAAATCCGGCAAGGTGGCGCCAAAGCCGGAAGTTCGCCACATTTCAATCAAGGTAGCCATAAATCCCGCAAGGTCGCCACAAATCCGAAAATGTCGCCATATTTCCGGCAAGGTCGCCATAAATCCGGCAAGGTCGCAACAAATCTGGCAAGGTCGCCGCAAATCCGACAAGGTCGCCATATTTCAGGCAAGGTCGCCATAAATCCCGCAAGGTCGCCACAAATCTGGCAAGGTCGCCATATTTCCGGCAAGGTCGCATGAATCCGGCAAGGTCGTCACAAATCCGGCAAGGTAGCCATATTTCCGGCAAGGTCGCCACAAATCCGGCATGGTCGCCATATTTCCGGCAAGGTCGCCACAAATCCGGCAAGGTCGCCATATTTCCGGCAAGGTCGCCATAAATCCGGCATGGTGGCCACAAATCTGGGAAGGTCGCCATATTTCCAGCAAGGTCGCATAAATCCGGCAAGTTGGCCATATTTCCGGCACGATCGCCATAAATCCGGCAAGGTCGCCACAAATCCGGCAAGGTCGCCATATTTCCGGCAAGGTCCCCATAAATCCGGGAAGGTCGCCACATATCCATCAAGGTTGCCACATTTCCGGCAATGTCGCCGCATTTCCGGCAACGTCGCCATAAATCCGGCAAGGTGCTCACATATCCGACAAGGTCGCCATAAATCGGGCAAGGTCGCCATATTTCCGGCAAGGTCGCCATAAATCCGGCAAGGTCGCCACAAATGCGTCAAGGTCGACATATTTCCGGCAAGGTAGCCATAAATCCGGCAAGGTCGCCATAAATCCCGCAAGGTCGCCACAAATCCACCAAGGTCGCCATATTTCCGGCAAGGTCGCCATAAATCCGGTAAGCTCGCCATAAATCCGGCAAAGTCGCCACAAATCCGGCAGAGTCGCCTATTTCCGGCAAGGTAGCCATAACACCGGCACGGCCGCCACAAATCCGGCAAGGTCGCCACATATCCGGCAAGGTCGCAACAAATCTGGCAAGGTCGCCGCAAATCCGACAAGGTCGCCATATTTCAGGCAAGGTCGCCATAAATCCCGCAAGGTCGCCACAAATCTGGCAAGGTCGCCATATTTCCGGCAAGGTCGCATGAATCTGGCAAGGTCGTCACAAATCCGGCAAGGTAGCCATATTTCCGGCAAGGTCGCCACAAATCCGGCATGGTCGCCATATTTCCGGCAAGGTCGCCACAAATCCGGCAAGGTCGCCATATTTCCGGCAAGGTCGCCATAAATCCGGCATGGTGGCCACAAATCTGGGAAGGTCGCCATATTTCCAGCAAGGTCGCATAAATCCGGCAAGTTCGCCATATTTCCGGCACGATCGCCATAAATCCGGCAAGGTCGCCACAAATCCGGCAAGGTCGCCATATTTCCGGCAAGGTCCCCATAAATCCGGGAAGGTCGCCACATATCCATCAAGGTTGCCACATTTCCGGCAATGTCGCCGCATTTCCGGCAACGTCGCCATAAATCCGGCAAGGTGCTCACAAATCCGACAAGGTCGCCATAAATCGGGCAAGGTCGCCATATTTCCGGCAAGGTCGCCATAAATCCGGCAAGGTCGCCACAAATGCGTCAAGGTCGACATATTTCCGGCAAGGTAGCCATAAATCCGGCAAGGTCGCCATAAATTCGGCAAGGTCGCCACAAATCCGGCAAGGTCGCCACAAATCCGGCAAGGTCGCCATAAATCCGGCAAGGCCGCCACAAATCCGGCAAGGTCGCCATATTCCCGGCAAGGTCGCCATAAATCCGGCAAGGTCGCCACAAACCCGGCAAGGTCGGCATATTTCTGGCAAGGTCGCCATAAACCCGACAAGGTCGCCACAAATCCGGCAAGTTCGCCATAAATCCGGCAAAGTCGCCATATTTCCGGAAAGTTCCCCATAAATCCGGCATGGTGGCCACAAATCAGGGAAGGACGCCATATTTCCGGCAAGGTCGCATAAATCCGGCAAGTTCGCCATATTTCCGGCACGATCGCCATATATCCGGCAAGGTCGCCACAAATCCGGCAAGGTCGCCATATTTCCGGCACGGTCGCCATAAATCCGGCAAGGTCGCCACAAATACGGCAAGGTCGCCACATTTCCGGGAAGGTCGCCATAAATCCGGCATCGTCGCCACAAATCCGGCAAGGTCACCACATTTCCGTCAAGGTCGCCATGAATCAGGCAAGGTCGCCACAAATCCGGCAAAGTCGCCATATTTCCGGCAAGGTCGCCACAAATCCAGCAAGGTCGCCATATTTCCGGCAAGGTCACCATAAATCCGGCAAGGTCGCCACAAGTCCGGCAAGGTGGCGTCAAAACCGGCAAGGTCGCCACATTTCAATCAAGGTCGCCATAAATCCCGCAAGGTCGCCACAAATCCGGCAATGTCGCCATATTTCCGGCAAGGTCGCCATAAATCCGGCAAGGTCGCAACAAATCCGGCAAGGTCGCCATATTTCCGGCAAGGTCGCCACAAATCCGGCAAGGTCGCCTTATTTCCGGCAAGATCACCATAAATACGGCAAGGTCGCCACAAATCCGGCAAGGTGGCGTCAAAGCCGGCAAGGTCGCCACATTTCAATCAAGGTAGCCATGAATTCGGCAAGGTCGCGTCAAATCCGGCAAGGTTGCCACATTTCCGGGAAGGTCACCATAGATCCGGCAAGGTCGCCACAAATCCGGCAAGGTCACCACATTTCCGGCAAGGTCCCCATGAATCAGGCAAGGTCGCCAGAAATCCGGCAAAGTCGCCATATTTCCGGCAAGGTCGCCACAAATCCGGCAAGGTCGCCATATTTCCGGCAAGGTCACCATAAATCCGGCAAGGTCGCCACAAATCCGGCAAGGTGGCGTCAAAGCCGGCAAGTTCGCCACATTTCAATCAAGGTAGCCATAAATCCCGCAAGGTCGCCACAAATCCGAAAATGTCACCATATTTCCGGCAAGGTCGCCATAAATCCGGCAAGGTCGCAACAAATCCAGCAAGGTCGCCATATTTCAGGCAAGGTCGCCACAAATCCGGCAAGGTCGCCTTATTTCCGGCAAGATCACCATAAATCCGGCAAGGTCGCCACAAGTCCGGCAAGGTGGCGTCAAAACCGGCAAGTTCGCCACATTTCAATCAAGGTAGCCATAAATCCCGCAAGGTCGCCACAAATCCGGCAATGTCGCCATATTTCCGGCAAGGTCGCCATAAATCCCGCAAGGTCGCCACAAATCCGGCAATGTCGCCATATTTCCCGCAAGGTCGCCATAAATCCGGCAAGGTCGCAACAAATCCGGCAAGGTCGCCATATTTCCGGCAAGGTCGCCACAAATCCGGCAAGGTCGCCTTATTTCCGGCAAGATCACCATAAATACGGCAAGGTCGCCACAAATCCGGCAAGGTGGCGTCAAAGTCGGCAAGGTCGCCACATTTCAATCAAGGTAGCCATAAATTCGGCAAGGTCGCGTCAAATCCGGCAAGGTTGCCACATTTCCGGGAAGGTCACCATAGATCCGGCAAGGTCGCCACAAATCCGGCAAGGTCACCACATTTCCGGCAAGGTCCCCATGAATCAGGCAAGGTCGCCACAAATCCGGCAAAGTCGCCATATCTCCGGCAAGGTCGCCACAAATCCGGCAAGGTCGCCATATTTCCGGCAAGTCCACCATAAATCCGGCAAGGTCGCCACAAATCCGGCAAGGTGGCGCCAAAGCCGGAAGTTCGCCACATTTCAATCAAGGTAGCCATAAATCCCGCAAGGTCGCCACAAATCCGAAAATGTCGCCATATTTCCGGCAAGGTCGCCATAAATCCGGCAAGGTCGCAACAAATCTGGCAAGGTCGCCGCAAATCCGACAAGGTCGCCATATTTCAGGCAAGGTCGCCATAAATCCCGCAAGGTCGCCACAAATCTGGCAAGGTCGCCATATTTCCGGCAAGGTCGCATGAATCCGGCAAGGTCGTCACAAATCCGGCAAGGTAGCCATATTTCCGGCAAGGTCGCCACAAATCCGGCATGGTCGCCATATTTCCGGCAAGGTCGCCACAAATCCGGCAAGGTCGCCATATTTCCGGCAAGGTCGCCATAAATCCGGCATGGTGGCCACAAATCTGGGAAGGTCGCCATATTTCCAGCAAGGTCGCATAAATCCGGCAAGTTCGCCATATTTCCGGCACGATCGCCATAAATCCGGCAAGGTCGCCACAAATCCGGCAAGGTCGCCATATTTCCGGCAAGGTCCCCATAAATCCGGGAAGGTCGCCACATATCCATCAAGGTTGCCACATTTCCGGCAATGTCGCCGCATTTCCGGCAACGTCGCCATAAATCCGGCAAGGTGCTCACAAATCCGACAAGGTCGCCATAAATCGGGCAAGGTCGCCATATTTCCGGCAAGGTCGCCATAAATCCGGCAAGGTCGCCACAAATGCGTCAAGGTCGACATATTTCCGGCAAGGTAGCCATAAATCCGGCAAGGTCGCCATAAATTCGGCAAGGTCGCCACAAATCCGGCAAGGTCGCCACAAATCCGGCAAGGTCGCCATAAATCCGGCAAGGCCGCCACAAATCCGGCAAGGTCGGCATATTTCTGGCAAGGTCGCCATAAACCCGACAAGGTCGCCACAAATCCGGCAAGTTCGCCATAAATCCGGCAAAGTCGCCATATTTCCGGAAAGTTCGCCATAAATCCGGCATGGTGGCCACAAATCAGGGAAGGACGCCATATTTCCGGCAAGGTCGCATAAATCCGGCAAGTTCGCCATATTTCCGGCACGATCGCCATATATCCGGCAAGGTCGCCACAAATCCGGCAAGGTCGCCATATTTCCGGCACGGTCGCCATAAATCCGGCAAGGTCGCCACAAATCCGGCAAGGTCGCCACATTTCCGGGAAGGTCGCCATAAATCCGGCATCGTCGCCACAAATCCGGCAAGGTCACCACATTTCCGTCAAGGTCGCCATGAATCAGGCAAGGTCGCCACAAATCCGGCAAAGTCGCCATATTTCCGGCAAGGTCGCCACAAATCCAGCAAGGTCGCCATATTTCCGGCAAGGTCACCATAAATCCGGCAAGGTCGCCACAAGTCCGGCAAGGTGGCGTCAAAACCGGCAAGGTCGCCACATTTCAATCAAGGTCGCCATAAATCCCGCAAGGTCGCCACAAATCCGGCAATGTCGCCATATTTCCGGCAAGGTCGCCATAAATCCGGCAAGGTCGCAACAAATCCGGCAAGGTCGCCATATTTCCGGCAAGGTCGCCACAAATCCGGCAAGGTCGCCTTATTTCCGGCAAGATCACCATAAATACGGCAAGGTCGCCACAAATCCGGCAAGGTGGCGTCAAAGCCGGCAAGGTCGCCACATTTCAATCAAGGTAGCCATAAATTCGGCAAGGTCGCGTCAAATCCGGCAAGGTTGCCACATTTCCGGGAAGGTCACCATAGATCCGGCAAGGTCGCCACAAATCCGGCAAGGTCACCACATTTCCGGCAAGGTCCCCATGAATCAGGCAAGGTCGCCAGAAATCCGGCAAAGTCGCCATATTTCCGGCAAGGTCGCCACAAATCCGGCAAGGTCGCCATATTTCCGGCAAGGTCACCATAAATCCGGCAAGGTCGCCACAAATCCGGCAAGGTGGCGTCAAAGCCGGCAAGTTCGCCACATTTCAATCAAGGTAGCCATAAATCCCGCAAGGTCGCCACAAATCCGAAAATGTCACCATATTTCCGGCAAGGTCGCCATAAATCCGGCAAGGTCGCAACAAATCCGGCAAGGTCGCCATATTTCCGGCAAGGTCGCCACAAATCCGGCAAGGTCGCCTTATTTCCGGCAAGATCACCATAAATCCGGCAAGGTCGCCACAAGGTACACAAAAATGCTGGAGAAACTCAGCGGGTGCAGCAGCATCTATGGAGCGAAGGAAATAGGTAACGTTTCGGGCCGAAACCCTTCTTCAGACTGATAGGGGGTGGGGAGAAGAAAGGAAAAAAGGAAAAGGAGGAGGAGGAGCCCGAGGGTTGGGGGAGGGGAGGAGACAACCAGATGGCTGATGAAGGGGAGGGGACAGCCAGGGCTAGCAGAATTGGGAGAATTCAACGTTCAGGCCACCAGGGTGTAGACTGCCCAAGCGGAATATGAGGTGCATTTCCTCCAATTTACGGTGTTGCTCGCTGTGGCCATGGAGGAGACCCAGGACAGAGAGGTCAGATACGGAATGGGAGGGGGAGTTGAAGTGCTGAGCCACCGGGAGTTCAGGTTGGTTATTGCGGACCGACCGGAGGTGTTCGGCGAAACGATCGCCAAGCCTCCGCTTGGTCTCACCGATGTAGATCAAGGTCGCCACAAGTCCGGCAAGGTGGCGTCAAAACCGGCAAGTTCGCCACATTTCAATCAAGGTAGCCATAAATCCCGCAAGGTCGCCACAAATCCGGCAATGTCGCCATATTTCCGGCAAGGTCGCCATAAATCCCGCAAGGTCGCCACAAATCCGGCAATGTCGCCATATTTCCCGCAAGGTCGCCATAAATCCGGCAAGGTCGCAACAAATCCGGCAAGGTCGCCATATTTCCGGCAAGGTCGCCACAAATCCGGCAAGGTCGCCTTATTTCCGGCAAAATCACCATAAATACGGCAAGGTCGCCACAAATCCGGCAAGGTGGCGTCAAAGTCGGCAAGGTCGCCACATTTCAATCAAGGTAGCCATAAATTCGGCAAGGTCGCGTCAAATCCGGCAAGGTTGCCACATTTCCGGGAAGGTCACCACAAGGTCGCCATATTTCCGGCAAGGTCGCCACAAATCCGGCAAGGTCGCCTTATTTCCGGCAAAATCACCATAAATACGGCAAGGTCGCCACAAATCCGGCAAGGTGGCGTCAAAGTCGGCAAGGTCGCCACATTTCAATCAAGGTAGCCATAAATTCGGCAAGGTCGCGTCAAATCCGGCAAGGTCGCCACAAATCCGGCAAGGTCACCACATTTCCGGCAAGGTCGCCACAAATCCGGCAAGGTGGCGCCAAAGCCGGAAGTTCGCCACATTTCAATCAAGGTAGCCATAAATCCCGCAAGGTCGCCACAAATCCGAAAATGTCGCCATATTTCCGGCAAGGTCGCCATAAATCCGGCAAGGTCGCAACAAATCCGGCAAGGTCGCCATATTTCCGGCAAGGTCGCCACAAATCCGGCAAGGTCGCCTTATTTCCGGCAAGATCACCACAAATACGGCAAGGTCGCCACAAATCCGGCAAGGTGGCGTCAAAGCCGGCAAGGTCGCCACATTTCAATCAAGGTAGCCATAAATTCGGCAAGGTCGCGTCAAATCCGGCAAGGTTGCCACATTTCCGGGAAGGTCACCATAGATCCGGCAAGGTCGCCACAAATCCGGAAAGGTCGGCATATTTTCGGGACGGTCGCCATAAATGCGGCAAGGTCGCCACGATTCCGGCAAGGTCGCCATATTTCCGGCACGATCGCCATAAATCCGGCAAGGTCGCCACATATCCGGCAAGGTCGCCATATTTCCGGCACGGTCGCCATAAATCCGGCAAGGTCGCCACAAATCCGGCAGGGTCGCCTATTTCCGGCACGGCCGCCACAAATCCGGCAAGGTCCCCACATTTCCGGCAAGGTCGCAACAAATCTGGCAAAGTCGCCACAAATCCGACAAGGTCGCCATATTTCCGGCAAGGTCGCCATATTTCCGGCAAGGTCGCCACAAATCCGGCAATGTCGCCATATTTCCGGCAAGGTCGCCATAAATCCGGCAAGGTCGGCACAAACCCGGCAAGGTCGCCATATTTCCGGCACGGTCGCCACAAATCCGGCAAGGTCGCCATATTTCCGGCAAGATCACCATAAATACGGCAAGGTCGCCACAAATCCGGCAAGGTGGCGTCAAAGCCGGCAAGGTCGCCACATTTCAATCAAGGTAGCCATAAATTCGGCAAGGTCGCGTCAAATCCGGCAATGTCGCCACATTTCCGGGAAGGTCGCCATAGATCCGGCAAGGTCGCCACAAATCCGGCAAGCTCGCAACATTCCGGCAAGGTCGCCATAAATCCGGCATCGTCGCCACAAATCCGGCAAGGTCACCACATTTCCGGCAAGGTCGCCATTAATCCGCCAAGGTCGCCACAAATCCGGCAAGGTCGCCATATTTCCGGTAAGGTCGCCACAAATCCGGCAAGGTCGCCATATTTCCGGCACGGTCGCCACAAATCCGGCAAGGTCGCCATTTTTCCGGCAAGGTCGCCATAAATCCCGCAAGGTCGCAACAAACCCGGCAAGGTCGCAATATTTCCGGCAAGGTCGCCATAAATCCGGCAAGCTCGCCATAAATCCGGCAAGATCGCCACAAATCCGGCAGTCGCCTATTTCCACCAAGGTCGCCATAATTCCGGCAAGGCCGCCACAAATCCGGCAAGGTCGCCACATTTCCGGCAAGGTCGCAACAAATCTGGCAAGGTCGCCGCAAATCCGACAATGTCTCCATATTTCCGGCAAGGTCGCATGAATCCGGCAAGGTCGCCACAAATCCGGCAAGGTAGCCATATTTCCGGCAAGGTCGCCACAAGTCCGGCAAGGTCGCCATATTTCCGGCAAGGTCGCCATAAATCAGGCATGGTGGCCACAAATCTGGGAAGGTCGCCATATTTCCGGCAAGGTCGCATAAATCCGGCAAGTTCGCCATATTTCCGGCACGATCGCCATAAATCCGGCAAGGTCGCCATTTTTCCGGCAAGGTCGCCATAAATCCGGAAAGGTCGCCACAAATCCGGCAATGCGCCATGTTTCCGGCAAGGTCGCCATAATCCGGCAAGGTCGCCATAACTCCGGCACGGCCGCCACAAATCCGGCAAGGTCGCCACATTTCCGGCAAGGTCGCAACAAATCTGGCAAGGTCGCCGCAAATCCGACATGGTCGCCATATTTCCGGCAAGGTCGCCACAAATCCGGCAAGGTAGACATATTTCCGGCAAGGTCGCCATATTTCCGGCAAGGTCGCCACAAATCCGACAAGGTCGCCATATTTCCGGCAAGGTCGCCATATTTCCGGCAAGGTCGCCACAAATCCGGCAATGTCGCCATATTTCCGGCAAGGTCGCCATAAATCCGGCAAGGTCGGCACAAACCCGGCAAGGTCGCCATATTTCCGGCACGGTCGCCACAAATCCGGCAAGGTCGCCATATTTCCGGCAAGATCACCATAAATACGGCAAGGTCGCCACAAATCCGGCAAGGTGGCGTCAAAGCCGGCAAGGTCGCCACATTTCAATCAAGGTAGCCATAAATTCGGCAAGGTCGCGTCAAATCCGGCAAGGTCGCCACATTTCCGGGAAGGTCGCCATAGATCCGGCAAGGTCGCCACAAATCCGGCAAGCTCGCAACATTCCGGCAAGGTCGCCATAAATCCGGCATCGTCGCCACAAATCCGGCAAGGTCACCACATTTCCGGCAAGGTCGCCATTAATCCGCCAAGGTCGCCACAAATCCGGCAAGGTCGCCATATTTCCGGTAAGGTCGCCACAAATCCGGCAAGGTCGCCATATTTCCGGCACGGTCGCCACAAATCCGGCAAGGTCGCCATTTTTCCGGCAAGGTCGCCATAAATCCCGCAAGGTCGCAACAAACCCGGCAAGGTCGCCATATTTCCGGCAAGGTCGCCATAAATCCGGCAAGCTCGCCATAAATCCGGCAAGATCGCCACAAATCCGGCAGTCGCCTATTTCCACCAAGGTCGCCATAATTCCGGCAAGGCCGCCACAAATCCGGCAAGGTCGCCACATTTCCGGCAAGGTCGCAACAAATCTGGCAAGGTCGCCGCAAATCCGACAATGTCTCCATATTTCCGGCAAGGTCGCATGAATCCGGCAAGGTCGCCACAAATCCGGCAAGGTAGCCATATTTCCGGCAAGGTCGCCACAAGTCCGGCAAGGTCGCCATATTTCCGGCAAGGTCGCCATAAATCAGGCATGGTGGCCACAAATCTGGGAAGGTCGCCATATTTCCGGCAAGGTCGCATAAATCCGGCAAGTTCGCCATATTTCCGGCACGATCGCCATAAATCCGGCAAGGGCGCCATTTTTCCGGCAAGGTCGCCATAAATCCGGAAAGGTCGCCACAAATCCGGCAATGCGCCATGTTTCCGGCAAGGTCGCCATAATCCGGCAAGGTCGCCATAACTCGGGCACGGCCGCCACAAATCCGGCAAGGTCGCCACATTTCCGGCAAGGTCGCAACAAATCTGGCAAGGTCGCCGCAAATCCGACATGGTCGCCATATTTCCGGCAAGGTCGCCACAAATCCGGCAAGGTAGACATATCCGGCAAGGTCGCCATAAATCCGGCAATGTCGCCACAAATCCGGCAAGGTCGCCATATTTCCGTCAAGGTCGCCACAAACCCGGCGTGATCGCCATATTTCCGGCAAGGTCGCCATAAATCCGGCATGGTGGCCACAAATCAGGGAAGGACGCCATATTTCCGGCAAGGTCGCATAAATCCGGCAAGTTCGCCATATTTCCGGCACGATCGCCATAAACCCAGCAAAGTCGCCACAAATCCGGCAAGGTCGCCATATTTCCGGCAAGGTCGCCATAAATCCGGCAAGCTCGCCACAAATCCGGCAGAGTCGCCTATTTCCGGCAAGGTCGCCATAAATCCGGCACGGCCGCCACAAATCCGGCAAGGTCGCCACATTTCCGGCAAGGTCGCAACAAATCTGGCAAGGTCGCCGCAAATCCGACAAGGTCGCCATATTTCCGGCAAGGTCGCCATAAATCCCGCAAGGTCGCCACAAATCTGGCAAGGTCGCCATATTTACGGTAATGTCGCATGAATCCGGCAAGGTCGCCACAAATCCGGCAAGGTCGCATAAATCCGGCAAGGTCGCGATAAATCCGGCAAGGTCGCCACAAATCCGTCAGAGTCGCCATATTTCCGGCAAGGTCGCCATAAATCCTGCACGGCCGCCACAAATCCGGCAAGCTCGCCACATTTCCGGCAAGGTCGCAACAAATCTGTCAAAGTCGCCACAAATCCGACAAGGTCGCCATATTTCCGGCAAGGTCGCCATAAATCCCGCTAGGTCGCCACAAATCGGGCAATGTCGCCATATTTCCGGCAAGGTCGCCATGAATCCGACAAGGTCGCCATATTTCCGGCAAGGTCGTCATAAATCCCGCAAGGTCGCCACAAATCCGGCAATCTCGCCATATTTCCGGCAAGGTCGCCATGAATCCGGCAAGGTCGCCACAAATCCGGCAAGGTAGCCATATTTCCGGCAAGGTCGCCATAAATCCGGCAAGGTCGCCACAAATCCGGCAAGGTCGCCATATTTCCGGCAAGGTCGCCACAAATCCGGCAAGGTCGCCATATTTCCCGCAAGGTCACCATAAATCCGGCAAGGTCGCCACGAATCCGGCAAGGTGGCGTCAAAGCCGGCAAGGTCGCCACATTCAATCAAGATAGTCATAAATTAGGCAAGGTCGCGTCAAATCCGGCAAGGTCGCCACATTTCCGGGAAGGGCATCATAGATCCGGCAAGGTCGCCACAGATCCGGCAAGGTCGCAACATTCCGGCAAGGTCGCCATAAATCCGGCATCGTCGCGACAAATCCGGCAAGGTCACCATATTTCCGGCAAGGTCGCCATGAATCCGGCAAGGTCGCCACAAATCCGGCAATGTAGCCTTATTTCCGGCAAGATCGCCATAAATCCGGCAAGGTCGCCACAAATCCGGCAGGGTCGCCACATTTGCGGCAACGTCGCCATAAATCCGACTAGGTCGCCACAAATACGGCAAGGTCGCTACATCCCCGGCAAGGTCGCCACAAATCCGGCTAGGTAGCCATATTTCCGGCAAGATCGCCATAAATCCGGCAAGGTCGCCACAAATCCGGCAAGGTCGCCCCATTTGCGGCAACGTTGGCATAAATCCGGCAAGGTCGCCACAAATACGGCAAGGTCGCCACATCCCCGGCAAGGTCGCCATAAACCCGGCAAGGTCGGCACAAATCCGTCATGGTCGCCACATTTCAGGCAAGGTCGCCGCATTTCCGGCAACGTCGCAATAAATCCGGCAAGGTGGTCACAAATCCGACAAGGTCGCCATAATTCCGGCAAGGGCGCCACATTTCCGGCAAGGACGCCATAGATCCGGCAAGGTCGCCACAAATCCGGCAAGGTCGCCACATTTCCGGCAAGGACGCCATAAATCCGGCAAGATGGGCACAAATCCGGCAAGGTCGCCATATTTCCGGCAAGGTCGCCACAAATCCGGCAAGGTCGCCATATTTCCGGCAACGTCACCATAAATCCGGCAAGGTCGCCACGAATCCGGCAAGGTGGCGTCAAAGCCGGCAAGGTCGCCACATTCAATCAAGGTAGCCATAAATTAGGCAAGGTCGCGTCAAATCCGGCAAGGTCGCCACATTTCCGGGAAGGGCGCCATAGATCCGGCAAGGTCGCCACAGATCCGGCAAGGTCGCAACATTCCGGCAAGGTCGCCACAGATCCGGCAAGGTCGCAACATTCCGGCAAGGTCGCCATAAATCCGGCATCGTCGCCACAAATCCGGCAAGGTCACCATATTTCCGGCAAGGTCGCCATGAATCCGGCAAGGTCGCCATATTTCCGGCAAGGTCACCATAAATCCGGCAAGGTCGCCACGAATCCGGCAAGGTGGCGTCAAAGCCGGCAAGGTCGCCACATTCAGTCAAGGTAGCCATAAATTAGGCAAGGTCGCGTCAAACCCGGCAAGGTCGCCACATTTCCGGGAAGGGCGCAATAAATCCGGCAAGGTCGCCACAAATCCGGCAAGGTCGCCACATTTGCGGCAACGTCGCCATAAATCCGGCAAAGTCGCCACAAATACGGCATGGTCGCCACATCCCCGGCAAGGTCGCCATAAATCCGGCAAGGTCGCCACAAATCCGGCAAGGTCGCCACATTTGCGGCAACGTCGCCATAAATCCGGCAAGGTCGCCACATTTCAGGCAAGGTCGCCGCATTTCCGGCAACGTCGCCATAAATCCGGCAAGGTGGACACAAATCCGACAAGGTCGCCATAAATCCGGCAAGGTCGCCACATTTCCGGCAAGGACGCCATAAATCCGGCAAGGTCGCCACAAATCCGGCAAGGTGGCCACATTTCCGGCAAGGACGCCACAAATCCGGCAAGGTCGCCATAAATCCGGCAAGGTCGCCATAAATCCGGCAAAGTCGCCACAAATCCGGCAGAGTCTCCGATTTCCGGCAAGGTCGCCATAAATCCGGCACGGCCGCCACAAATCCGGCAAGGTCGCCACATTTCCTGCAAGGTTGCAACAAATCTGGCAAAGTCGCCACAAATACGACAAGGTCGCCATTTTTCGGGCAAGGTCGCCATAAATCCCGCAAGGTCGCCACAAATCCGGCAAGGTCGCCATAGACCCGGCAAGGTCGCAACATTCCGGCAAGGTCGCCATAAATCCGGCATCGTCGCCACAAATCCGGCAAGGTCACCATATTTCCGGCAAGGTCGCCATGAATCCGGCAAGGTCGCCACAAATCCGGCAATGTAGCCTTATTTCCGGCAAGATCGCCATAAATCCGGCAAGGTCGCCACAAATCCGGCAGGGTCGCCACATTTGCGGCAACGTCGCCATAAATCCGACAAGGTCGCCACAAATACGGCAAGGTCGCTACATCCCCGGCAAGGTCGCCACAAATCCGGCTAGGTAGCCATATTTCCGGCAAGATCGCCATAAATCCGGCAAGGTCGCCACAAATCCGGCAAGGTCGCCCCATTTGCGGCAACGTTGGCGTAAATCCTGCAAGGTCGCCACAAATACGGCAAGGTCGCCACATCCCCGGCAAGGTCGCCATAAACCCGGCAAGGTCGGCACAAATCCGTCTTGGTCGCCACATTTCAGGCAAGGTCGCCGCATTTCCGGCAACGTCGCCATAAATCCGGCAAGGTGGTCACAAATCCGACAAGGTCGCCATAATTCCGGCAAGGGCGCCACATTTCCGGCAAGGACGCCATAGATCCGGCAAGGTCGCCACAAATCCGGCAAGGTCGCCACATTTCCGGCAAGGACGCCATAAATCCGGCAAGGTGGGCACAAATCCGGCAAGGTCGCCATATTTCCGGCAAGGTCGCCACAAATCCGGCAAGGTCGCCATATTTCCGGCAACGTCACCATAAATCCGGCAAGGTCGCCACGAATCCGGCAAGGTGGCGTCAAAGCCGGCAAGGTCGCCACATTCAATCAAGGTAGCCATAAATTAGGCAAGGTCGCGTCAAATCCGGCAAGGTCGCCACATTTCCGGGAAGGGCGCCATAGATCCGGCAAGGTCGCCACAGATCCGGCAAGGTCGCAACATTCCGGCAAGGTCGCCACAGATCCGGCAAGGTCGCAACATTCCGGCAAGGTCGCCATAAATCCGGCATCGTCGCCACAAATCCGGCAAGGTCACCATATTTCCGGCAAGGTCGCCATGAATCCGGCAAGGTCGCCATATTTCCGGCAAGGTCACCATAAATCCGGCAAGGTCGCCACGAATCCGGCAAGGTGGCGTCAAAGCCGGCAAGGTCGCCACATTCAGTCAAGGTAGCCATAAATTAGGCAAGGTCGCGTCAAACCCGGCAAGGTCGCCACATTTCCGGGAAGGGCGCAATAAATCCGGCAAGGTCGCCACAAATCCGGCAAGGTCGCCACATTTGCGGCAACGTCGCCATAAATCCGGCAAAGTCGCCACAAATACGGCATGGTCGCCACATCCCCGGCAAGGTCGCCATAAATCCGGCAAGGTCGCCACAAATCCGGCAAGGTCGCCACATTTGCGGCAACGTCGCCATAAATCCGGCAAGGTCGCCACATTTCAGGCAAGGTCGCCGCATTTCCGGCAACGTCGCCATAAATCCGGCAAGGTGGACACAAATCCGACAAGGTCGCCATAAATCCGGCAAGGTCGCCACATTTCCGGCAAGGACGCCATAAATCCGGCAAGGTCGCCACAAATCCGGCAAGGTCGCCACAAATCCGGCAAGGTGGCCACATTTCCGGCAAGGACGCCACAAATCCGGCAAGGTCGCCATAAATCCGGCAAGGTCGCCATAAATCCGGCAAAGTCGCCACAAATCCGGCAGAGTCTCCGATTTCCGGCAAGGTCGCCATAAATCCGGCACGGCCGCCACAAATCCGGCAAGGTCGCCACATTTCCGGCAAGGTCGCAACAAATCTGGCAAAGTCGCCACAAATCCGACAAGGTCGCCATTTTTCCGGCAAGGTCGCCATAAATCCGGCAAGGTCGCCACAAATCCGGCAAGGTCGCCCCATTTGCGGCAACGTTGGCGTAAATCCGGCAAGGTCGCCACAAATACGGCAAGGTCGCCACATCCCCGGCAAGGTCGCCATAAACCCGGCAAGGTCGGCACAAATCCGTCTTGGTCGCCACATTTCAGGCAAGGTCGCCGCATTTCCGGCAACGTCGCCATAAATCCGGCAAGGTGGTCACAAATCCGACAAGGTCGCCATAATTCCGGCAAGGACGCCATAGATCCGGCAAGGTCGCCACAAATCCGGCAAGGTCGCCACATTTCCGGCAAGGACGCCATAAATCCGGCAAGGTGGGCACAAATCCGGCAAGGTCGCCATATTTCCGGCAAGGTCGCCACAAATCCGGCAAGGTCGCCATATTTCCGGCAACGTCACCATAAATCCGGCAAGGTCGCCACGAATCCGGCAAGGTGGCGTCAAAGCCGGCAAGGTCGCCACATTCAATCAAGGTAGCCATAAATTAGGCAAGGTCGCGTCAAATCCGGCAAGGTCGCCACATTTCCGGGAAGGGCGCCATAGATCCGGCAAGGTCGCCACAGATCCGGCAAGGTCGCAACATTCCGGCAAGGTCGCCACAGATCCGGCAAGGTCGCAACATTCCGGCAAGGTCGCCATAAATCCGGCATCGTCGCCACAAATCCGGCAAGGTCACCATATTTCCGGCAAGGTCGCCATGAATCCGGCAAGGTCGCCATATTTCCGGCAAGGTCACCATAAATCCGGCAAGGTCGCCACGAATCCGGCAAGGTGGCGTCAAAGCCGGCAAGGTCGCCACATTCAGTCAAGGTAGCCATAAATTAGGCAAGGTCGCGTCAAACCCGGCAAGGTCGCCACATTTCCGGGAAGGGCGCAATAAATCCGGCAAGGTCGCCACAAATCCGGCAAGGTCGCCACATTTGCGGCAACGTCGCCATAAATCCGGCAAAGTCGCCACAAATACGGCATGGTCGCCACATCCCCGGCAAGGTCGCCATAAATCCGGCAAGGTCGCCACAAATCCGGCAAGGTCGCCACATTTGCGGCAACGTCGCCATAAATCCGGCAAGGTCGCCACATTTCAGGCAAGGTCGCCGCATTTCCGGCAACGTCGCCATAAATCCGGCAAGGTGGACACAAATCCGACAAGGTCGCCATAAATCCGGCAAGGTCGCCACATTTCCGGCAAGGACGCCATAAATCCGGCAAGGTCGCCACAAATCCGGCAAGGTCGCCACAAATCCGGCAAGGTGGCCACATTTCCGGCAAGGACGCCACAAATCCGGCAAGGTCGCCATAAATCCGGCAAGGTCGCCATAAATCCGGCAAAGTCGCCACAAATCCGGCAGAGTCTCCGATTTCCGGCAAGGTCGCCATAAATCCGGCACGGCCGCCACAAATCCGGCAAGGTCGCCACATTTCCGGCAAGGTCGCAACAAATCTGGCAAAGTCGCCACAAATCCGACAAGGTCGCCATTTTTCCGGCAAGGTCGCCATAAATCCCGCAAGGTCGCCACAAATCCGGCAAGGTCGCCATAGATCCGGCAAGGTCGCAACATTCCGGCAAGGTCGCCATAAATCCGGCATCGTCGCCACAAATCCGGCAAGGTCACCATATTTCCGGCAAGGTCGCCATGAATCCTGCAAGGTCGCCACAAATGCGGCAATGTAGCCTTATTTCCGGCAAGATCGCCATAAATCCGGCAAGGTCGCCACAAATCCGGCAGGGTCGCCACATTTGCGGCAACGTCGCCATAAATCCGACAAGGTCGCCACAAATACGGCAAGGTCGCTACATCCCCGGCAAGGTCGCCACAAATCCGGCTAGGTAGCCATATTTCCGGCAAGATCGCCATAAATCCGGCAAGGTCGCCACAAATCCGGCAAGGTCGCCCCATTTGCGGCAACGTTGGCGTAAATCCGGCAAGGTCGCCACAAATACGGCAAGGTCGCCACATCCCCGGCAAGGTCGCCATAAACCCGGCAAGGTCGGCACAAATCCGTCTTGGTCGCCACATTTCAGGCAAGGTCGCCGCATTTCCGGCAACGTCGCCATAAATCCGGCAAGGTGGTCACAAATCCGACAAGGTCGCCATAATTCCGGCAAGGACGCCATAGATCCGGCAAGGTCGCCACAAATCCGGCAAGGTCGCCACATTTCCGGCAAGGACGCCATAAATCCGGCAAGGTGGGCACAAATCCGGCAAGGTCGCCATATTTCCGGCAAGGTCGCCACAAATCCGGCAAGGTCGCCATATTTCCGGCAACGTCACCATAAATCCGGCAAGGTCGCCACGAATCCGGCAAGGTGGCGTCAAAGCCGGCAAGGTCGCCACATTCAATCAAGGTAGCCATAAATTAGGCAAGGTCGCGTCAAATCCGGCAAGGTCGCCACATTTCCGGGAAGGGCGCCATAGATCCGGCAAGGTCGCCACAGATCCGGCAAGGTCGCAACATTCCGGCAAGGTCGCCACAGATCCGGCAAGGTCGCAACATTCCGGCAAGGTCGCCATAAATCCGGCATCGTCGCCACAAATCCGGCAAGGTCACCATATTTCCGGCAAGGTCGCCATGAATCCGGCAAGGTCGCCATATTTCCGGCAAGGTCACCATAAATCCGGCAAGGTCGCCACGAATCCGGCAAGGTGGCGTCAAAGCCGGCAAGGTCGCCACATTCAGTCAAGGTAGCCATAAATTAGGCAAGGTCGCGTCAAACCCGGCAAGGTCGCCACAATTCCGGGAAGGGCGCAATAAATCCGGCAAGGTCGCCACAAATCCGGCAAGGTCGCCACATTTGCGGCAACGTCGCCATAAATC
Organism: Malacoraja senta; assembly: GCA_038087875.1. NCBI lineage: Eukaryota > Metazoa > Chordata > Chondrichthyes > Rajiformes > Rajidae > Malacoraja > Malacoraja senta. The sequence goes on along the minus strand of JAXLNO010000946.1, from coordinate 82,317 downwards.
CGGCAAAGTCGCCACAAATACGGCATGGTCGCCACATCCCCGGCAAGGTCGCCATAAATCCGGCAAGGTCGCCACAAATCCGGCAAGGTCGCCACATTTGCGGCAACGTCGCCATAAATCCGGCAAGGTCGCCACATTTCAGGCAAGGTCGCCGCATTTCCGGCAACGTCGCCATAAATCCGGCAAGGTGGACACAAATCCGACAAGGTCGCCATAAATCCGGCAAGGTCGCCACATTTCCGGCAAGGACGCCATAAATCCGGCAAGGTCGCCACAAATCCGGCAAGGTCGCCACAAATCCGGCAAGGTGGCCACATTTCCGGCAAGGACGCCACAAATCCGGCAAGGTCGCCATAAATCCGGCAAGGTCGCCATAAATCCGGCAAAGTCGCCACAAATCCGGCAGAGTCTCCGATTTCCGGCAAGGTCGCCATAAATCCGGCACGGCCGCCACAAATCCGGCAAGGTCGCCAAATTTCCGGCAAGGTCGCAACAAATCTGGCAAAGTCGCCACAAATCCGACAAGGTCGCCATTTTTCCGGCAAGGTCGCCATAAATCCCGCAAGGTCGCCACAAATCCGGCAAGGTCGCCATAGATCCGGCAAGGTCGCAACATTCCGGCAAGGTCGCCATAAATCCGGCATCGTCGCCACAAATCCGGCAAGGTCACCATATTTCCGGCAAGGTCGCCATGAATCCTGCAAGGTCGCCACAAATGCGGCAATGTAGCCTTATTTCCGGCAAGATCGCCATAAATCCGGCAAGGTCGCCACAAATCCGGCAGGGTCGCCACATTTGCGGCAACGTCGCCATAAATCCGACAAGGTCGCCACAAATACGGCAAGGTCGCTACATCCCCGGCAAGGTCGCCACAAATCCGGCTAGGTAGCCATATTTCCGGCAAGATCGCCATAAATCCGGCAAGGTCGCCACAAATCCGGCAAGGTCGCCCCATTTGTGGCAACGTTGGCGTAAATCCGGCAAGGTCGCCACAAATACGGCAAGGTCGCCACATCCCCGGCAAGGTCGCCATACACCCGGCAAGGTCGGCACAAATCCGTCTTGGTCGCCACATTTCAGGCAAGGTCGCCGCATTTCCGGCAACGTCGCCATAAATCCGGCAAGGTGGTCACAAATCCGACAAGGTCGCCATAATTCCGGCAAGGACGCCATAGATCCGGCAAGGTCGCCACAAATCCGGCAAGGTCGCCACATTTCCGGCAAGGACGCCATAAATCCGGCAAGGTGGGCACAAATCCGGCAAGGTCGCCATATTTCCGGCAAGGTCGCCACAAATCCGGCAAGGTCGCCATATTTCCGGCAACGTCACCATAAATCCGGCAAGGTCGCCACGAATCCGGCAAGGTGGCGTCAAAGCCGGCAAGGTCGCCACATTCAATCAAGGTAGCCATAAATTAGGCAAGGTCGCGTCAAATCCGGCAAGGTCGCCACATTTCCGGGAAGGGCGCCATAGATCCGGCAAGGTCGCCACAGATCCGGCAAGGTCGCAACATTCCGGCAAGGTCGCCACAGATCCGGCAAGGTCGCAACATTCCGGCAAGGTCGCCATAAATCCGGCATCGTCGCCACAAATCCGGCAAGGTCACCATATTTCCGGCAAGGTCGCCATGAATCCGGCAAGGTCGCCATATTTCCGGCAAGGTCACCATAAATCCGGCAAGGTCGCCACGAATCCGGCAAGGTGGCGTCAAAGCCGGCAAGGTCGCCACATTCAGTCAAGGTAGCCATAAATTAGGCAAGGTCGCGTCAAACCCGGCAAGGTCGCCACATTTCCGGGAAGGGCGCAATAAATCCGGCAAGGGCGCCACAAATCCGGCAAGGTCGCCACATTTGCGGCAACGTCGCCATAAATCCGGCAAAGTCGCCACAAATACGGCATGGTCGCCACATCCCCGGCAAGGTCGCCATAAATCCGGCAAGGTCGCCACAAATCCGGCAAGGTCGCCACATTTGCGGCAACGTCGCCATAAATCCGGCAAGGTCGCCACATTTCAGGCAAGGTCGCCGCATTTCCGGCAACGTCGCCATAAATCCGGCAAGGTGGACACAAATCCGACAAGGTCGCCATAAATCCGGCAAGGTCGCCACATTTCCGGCAAGGACGCCATAAATCCGGCAAGGTCGCCACAAATCCGGCAAGGTGGCCACATTTCCGGCAAGGACGCCACAAATCCGGCAAGGTCGCCATATTTCCGGCAAGGTCTCCATAAATCCGGCAAGGTCGCCATAAATCCGGCAAAGTCGCCACAAATCCGGCAGAGTCTCCGATTTCCGGCAAGGTCGCCATAAATCCGGCACGGCCGCCACAAATCCGGCAGGGTCGCCACATTTGCGGCAACGTCGCCATAAATCCGACAAGGTCGCCACAAATACGGCAAGGTCGCTACATCCCCGGCAAGGTCGCCACAAATCCGGCTAGGTAGCCATATTTCCGGCAAGATCGCCATAAATCCGGCAAGGTCGCCACAAATCCGGCAAGGTCGCCCCATTTGCGGCAACGTTGGCGTAAATCCGGCAAGGTCGCCACAAATACGGCAAGGTCGCCACATCCCCGGCAAGGTCGCCATAAACCCGGCAAGGTCGGCACAAATCCGTCTTGGTCGCCACATTTCAGGCAAGGTCGCCGCATTTCCGGCAACGTCGCCATAAATCCGGCAAGGTGGTCACAAATCCGACAAGGTCGCCATAATTCCGGCAAGGACGCCATTGATCCGGCAAGGTCGCCACAAATCCGGCAAGGTCGCCACATTTCCGGCAAGGACGCCATAAATCCGGCAAGGTGGGCACAAATCCGGCAAGGTCGCCATATTTCCGGCAAGGTCGCCACAAATCCGGCAAGGTCGCCATATTTCCGGCAACGTCACCATAAATCCGGCAAGGTCGCCACGAATCCGGCAAGGTGGCGTCAAAGCCGGCAAGGTCGCCACATTCAATCAAGGTAGCCATAAATTAGGCAAGGTCGCGTCAAATCCGGCAAGGTCGCCACATTTCCGGGAAGGGCGCCATAGATCCGGCAAGGTCGCCACAGATCCGGCAAGGTCGCAACATTCCGGCAAGGTCGCCACAGATCCGGCAAGGTCGCAACATTCAAGCAAGGTCGCCATAAATCCGGCATCGTCGCCACAAATCCGGCAAGGTCACCATATTTCCGGCAAGGTCGCCATGAATCCGGCAAGGTCGCCATATTTCCGGCAAGGTCACCATAAATCCGGCAAGGTCGCCACGAATCCGGCAAGGTGGCGTCAAAGCCGGCAAGGTCGCCACATTCAGTCAAGGTAGCCATAAATTAGGCAAGGTCGCGTCAAACCCGGCAAGGTCGCCACATTTCCGGGAAGGGCGCAATAAATCCGGCAAGGGCGCCACAAATCCGGCAAGGTCGCCACATTTGCGGCAACGTCGCCATAAATCCGGCAAAGTCGCCACAAATACGGCATGGTCGCCACATCCCCGGCAAGGTCGCCATAAATCCGGCAAGGTCGCCACAAATCCGGCAAGGTCGCCACATTTGCGGCAACGTCGCCATAAATCCGGCAAGGTCGCCACATTTCAGGCAAGGTCGCCGCATTTCCGGCAACGTCGCCATAAATCCGGCAAGGTGGACACAAATCCGACAAGGTCGCCATAAATCCGGCAAGGTCGCCACATTTCCGGCAAGGACGCCATAAATCCGGCAAGGTCGCCACAAATCCGGCAAGGTGGCCACATTTCCGGCAAGGACGCCACAAATCCGGCAAGGTCGCCATATTTCCGGCAAGGTCTCCATAAATCCGGCAAGGTCGCCATAAATCCGGCAAAGTCGCCACAAATCCGGCAGAGTCTCCGATTTCCGGCAAGGTCGCCATAAATCCGGCACGGCCGCCACAAATCCGGCAAGGTCGCCACATTTCCGGCAAGGTCGCAACAAATCTGGCAAAGTCGCCACAAATCCGACAAGGTCGCCATTTTTCCGGCAAGGTCGCCATAAATCCCGCAAGGTCGCCACAAATCCGGCAAGGTCGCCATAGATCCGGCAAGGTCGCAACATTTCGGCAAGGTCGCCATAAATCCGGCATCGTCGCCACAAATCCGGCAAGGTCACCATATTTCCGGCAAGGTCGCCATGAATCCGGCAAGGTCGCCACAAATCCGGCAATGTAGCCCTATTTCCGGCAAAATCGCCATAAAACCGGCAAGGTCGCCACAAATCCGGCAGGGTCGCCACATTTGCGGCAACGTCGCCATAAATCCGACAAGGTCGCCACAAATACGGCAAGGTCGCCACATCCCCGGCAAGGTCGCCACAAATCCGGCAAGGTAGCCATATTTCTGGCAAGATCGCCATAAATCCGGCAAGGTCGCCACAAATCCGGCAAGGTCGCCCCATTTGCGGCAACGTTGCCATAAATCCGGCAAGGTCGCCACAAGTACGGCAAGGTCGCCACATTCCCGGCAAGGTCGCCATAAATCCGGCAAGGTCGCCACAAATCCGTCATGGTCGCCACATTTCAGGCAAGGTCGCCGCATTTCCGGCAACGTCGCCATAAATCCGGCAAGGTGGTCACAAATCCGACAAGGTCGCCATAATTCCGGCAAGGTCGCCACATTTCCGGCAAGGACGCCATAAATCCGGCAAGGTCGCCACAAATCCGGCAAGGTCGCCACATTTCCGGCAACGACGCCATAAATCCGGCAAGGTCGGCACATATCCGGCAAGGTCGCCACATTCCCGGTAAGGTCGCCATATTTCCTGCAAGGTCGCCATAAATCCGGCAACGTCGCCACAAATGCGACAAGGTCGACATATTTCCGGCAAGGTCGCCATAAATCCGGCAAGGTCGCCACAAATGCGTCAAGGTCGACATATTTTCGGCAAGGTCGCCATAAATCCGGCAAGGTCGCCATAAATCCGGCAAGATCGCCACAAATCCGGCAAGGTCGCCATAAATCCGGCAAGGTCGCCACAAATCCGACAAGGTCGCCATATTTTCGTCACGGTCGCCATATTTCCGGCAAGGTCGCCATAAATCCGGCAATACCGCCCTATTTCCGGCACGATCGCCATAAATATGGCAAGGTCGCCACATATCCGGCAAGGTCGCCATATTTCCGGCATGGTCGCCATAAATCCGGCAAGGTCGCCACAAATCCGGCAAGGTCCCCATATTTCCGGAAAGGTCGCCATAAATCCCGCAAGGTCGCCACAAACCCGGCAAGGTCGCTATATTTCCGGCAAGGTCGCAATAAATCCGGCAAGGTCGCCACAAATCCGGCAAGGTCGCCACATTTGCGGCAACGTCGCCATAAATCCGGCAAGGTCACCACAACTCCGGCAAGGTAGCCATATTTCCCGTAAGGTCGCCATAAATCCGGCAAGGTCGCCACAAATGCGGCAATGTCGCCATATTTACGGCAAGGTCGCCACAAATCCGGCAAGATCGCCATATTTCCGGCAAGGTCGCCATAAATCCGGCATGGTGGCCACAAATCAGGGAAGATCGCCATATTTCCGGCAAGGTCGCCATAAACCCTGCAAGGTCGCCACAAATCAAGCAAGGACGCCATATTTCCGGCAAGGTCGCCATAAATCCCGCAAGGTCGCCACAAATCCGGCAAGGTCGCCATATTTCCGGCAAGGTCGCCATAAATCCGGCAAAGACGCCACAAATCCGGCAGAGTCTCCTATTTCCGGCAAGGTCGCCATAAATCCGGCACGGCCGCCACAAATCCGGCAAGGTCGCCACATTTCCGGTAAGGTCGCAACAAATCTGGCAAAGTCGCCACAAATCCGACGAGGTCGCCATTTTTCCGGCAAGGTCGCCATAAATCCCGCAAGGTCGCCACAAATCCGGCAAGGTCGCCATATTTCCGGCAAGGTCGCAATGAATCCGGCAAGGTCGCCACAAATCCGGCAAGGTAGCCATATTTCCAGCAAGGTCGCCATAAATCCGGCAAGGTCTCCACAAATCCGGCAAGGTCGCCATATTTCCGGCAAGGTCGCCACAAATCCGGCAAGGTCGCCATATTTCCGGCAAGGTCACCATAAATCCGGCAAGGTCGCCACAAATCCGGTAAGGTGGCGTCAAAGCCGGCAAGGTCGCCACATTTCAATCAAGGTAGCCATAAATTTAGCAAGGTCGCGTCAAATCCGGCAAGGTCGCCACATTACCGGGAAGGTCGCCATAGATCCGGCAAGGTCGCTACAAATCCGGCAAGGTCGCAACATTCCGGCAAGGTCGCCATAAATCCGGCATCGTCGACATAAATCCGGCAAGGTCGCCACAAATCCGGCAAGGTCGCCATATTTCCGGCACGGTCGCCACAAATCCGGCAAGGTCGCCATTTTTCCGGCAAGGTCGCCATAAATCCCGCAAGGTCGCCACAAATCCGGCAAATTCGCCATATTTCCGGCAAGGTCGCCATAAATCCGGCAAGCTCGCCACAAATCCGGCAGAGTCGCCTATTTCCGGCAAGGTCGCCATAAATCCGGCACGGCCGCCACAAATCCGGCAAGGTCGCCACATTTCCGGCAAGGTCGCAACAAATCTGGCAAGGTCGCCGTAAATCCGACAAGGTCGCCATATTTCCGGCAAGGTCGCCATAAATCCCGCAAGGTCGCCACAAATCTGGCAAGGTCGCCATATTTCCGGTAATGTCGCATGAATCCGGCAAGGTCGCCACAAATCCGGCAAGGTAGCCATATTTCCGGCAAGGTCGCCATAAATCCGGCAACGTCGCCACAAATCCGGCAAGATTGCCATATTTCCGGCAATGTCGCAACAAGTCCGGCAAGGTCGCCATATTTCCGGCAAGGTCGCCATAAATCCCGCAAGGTCGCCACAAATCCGGCAATGTCGCCATATTTCCGGCAAGGTCGCCATGAACCCGGCAAGGTCGCCACAAATCCGGCAAGGTAGCCATATTAACGGCAAGGTCGCCATAAATCCGGCAAGGTCGCCACAAATCCGGCAAGGTCGCCATATTTCCGGCAAGGTCGCCACAGATCCGGCAAGGTCGCCATATTTCCGGCAAGGTCACCATAAATCCGGCAACGTCGCCACGAATCCGGCAAGGTGGCGCCAAAGCCGGCAAGGTCGCCACATTCAATCAAGGTAGCCATAAATTAGGCAAGGTCGCGTCAAATCCGGCAAGGTCGCCACATTTCCGGGAAGGGCGCCATAGATTCGGCAAGGTCGCCACAGATCCGGCAAGGTCGCAACATTCCGGCAAGGTCGCCATAAATCCGGCATCGTCGCCACAAATCCAGCAAGGTCACCATATTTCCGGCAAGGTCGCCATGAATCCGGCAAGGTCGCCACAAATCCGGCAATGTAGCCTTATTTCCGGCAAGATCGCCATAAATCCGGCAAGGTCGCCACAAATCCGGCAGGGTCGCCACATTTGCGGCAACGTCGCCATAAATCCGACAAGGTCGCCACAAATACGGCAAGGTAGCCATATTTACGGCAAGATCGCCATAAATCCGGCAAGGTCGCCACAAATCCGGCAAGGTCGCCCCATTTGCGGCAACGTTGCCATAAATCCGGCAAGGTCGCCACAAATACGGCAATGTCGCCACATCCCCGGCAAGGTCGCCATAAATCCGGCAAGGTCGCCACAAATCCGTCATGGTCGCCACATGTCAGGCAAGGTCGCCGCATTTCCGGCAACGTCGCCATAAATCCGGCAAGGTGGTCACAAATCCGACATGGTCGCCATAATTCCGGCAAGGTCGCCACATTTCCGGCAAGGACGCCATAAATCCGGCAAGGTCGCCACAAATCCGGCAAGATCGCCACATTTCCGGCAAGGACGCCATAAATCCGGCAAGGTCGGCACAAATCCGGCAAGGTCGCCACATTCCCGGTAAGGTCGCCTTATTTCCTGCAAGGTCGCCATACATCCGGCAATGTCGCCACAAATGCGGCAAGGTCGCCATATTTTCGGCAAGGTCGCCATAAATCCGGCAAGGTCGCCACAAATGCGTCAAGGTCGACATATTTTCGGCAAGGTCGCCATAAATCCGCCAAGGTCGCCATAAATCCGGCAAGATCGCCACAAATCCGGCAAGGTCGCCATAAATCCGGCAAGGTCGCCACAAATCCGACAAGGTCGCCATATTTTCGTCAAGGTCGCCATATTTCCGGAAAGGTCGCCATAAATCCGGCAATACCGCCCTATTTCCGGCACGATCGCCATAAATATGGCAAGGTCGCCACATATCCGACAAGGTCGCCATATTTCCGGCATGGTCTCCATAAATCCGGCAAGGTCGCCACAAATCCGGCAAGGTCCCCATATTTCCGGCAAGGTCGCCATAAATCCCGCAAGGTCGCCACAAACCCGGCAAGGTCGCTATATTTCCGGCAAGGTTGCAATAAATCCGGCAAGGTCGCCACAAATCCGGCAAGGTCGCCACATTGGCGGCAACGTCGCCATAAATCCGGCAAGGTCGCCACGAATACGGCAAGGTCGCCACATCCCCGGCAAGGTCGCCATAAATCCGGCAAGGTCGCCACAAATCCGGCAAGGTCGCCACATTTGCGGCAACGTCGCCATAAATCTGGCAAGGTCGCCACATTTCAGGCAAGGTCGCCGCATTTCCGGCAACGTCGCCATAAATCCGGCAAGGTGGACACAAATACGACAAGGTCGCCATAAATCCGGCAAGGACGCCACATTTCCGGCACGATCGCCATAAATATGGCAAGGTCGCCACATATCCGACAAGGTCGCCATATTTCCGGCATGGTCTCCATAAATCCGGCAATGTCGCCACAAATCCGGCAAGGTCCCCATATTTCCGGCAAGGTCGCCATAAATCCCGCAAGGTCGCCACAAACCCGGCAAGGTCGCTATATTTCCGGCAAGGTTGCAATAAATCCGGCAAGGTCGCCACAAATCCGGCAAGGTCGCCACATTGGCGGCAACGTCGCCATAAATCCGGCAAGGTCGCCACAAATACGGCAAGGTCGCCACATCCCCGGCAAGGTCGCCATAAATCCGGCAAGGTCGCCACATTTGCGGCAACGTCGCCATAAATCTGGCAAGGTCGCCACATTTCAGGCAAGGTCGCCGCATTTCCGGCAACGTCGCCATAAATCCGGCAAGGTGGACACAAATCCGACAAGGTCGCCATAAATCCGGCAAGGACGCCACATTTCCGGCAAGGACGCCATAAATCCGGCAAGGTCGCCACAAATCCGGCAGAGTCTCCTATTTCCGGCAAGGTCGCCATAAATCCGGCACGGCCGCCACAAATCCGGCAAGGTTGCCACATTTCCGGCAATGTCGCAACAAATCTGGCAAAGTCGCCACAAATCCGTCAAGGTCGGCATTTTTCCGGCAAGGTCGCCATAAATCCCGCAAGGTCGCCACAAATCCGGCAAGGTCGCCATATTTGCGGCAAGGTCGCCATGAATCCGGCAAGGTCGCCACAAATCCGGCAAGGTAGCCATATTTCCCGCAATGTCGCCATTAGTCCGGCAAGGTCGCCACAAATCCGGCAAGGTCGCCATATTTCCGGCAAGGTCGCCACAAATCCGGCAAGATCGCCATATTTCCGGCAAGGTCGCCATAAATCCGGCATGGTGGCCACAAATCAGGGAAGATCGCCATATTTCCGGCAAGGTCACCATAAATCCGGCGTTCGCCATATTTCCGGCAAGGTCGCCATAAATCCCGCAAGGTTGCCACAAATCCGGCAAGGTCGCCATATTTTCGGCAAGGTCGCCATAAATCCGGCATCGTCGCCATAAATCCGGCAAGGTCGCCACAAATGCGGCAAGGTCGCCATATTTCCGGCACGGTCGCCATAAATACGGCAAGGTCGCCATTTTTTCGGCAAGGTCGCCATAAATCCCGCAAGGTCGCCAGAAATCCGGCAAGGTCGCCATATTTCCGGCAAGGTCGCCATAAATCCGGCAAGCTCGCCACAAATCCGGCAGTCGCCTATTTCCGGCAAGGTCGCCATAAATCCGGCACGGCCGCCACAAATCCGGCAAGGTGGCCACATTTCCGGCAAGGTCGCAACAAATCTGGCAAGGTCGCCGCAAATCCGACAAGGTCGCCATATTTCCGGCAAGGTCGCCATAAATCCCGCAAGGTCGCCACAAATCTGGCAAGGTAGCCATATTTCCGGCAATGTCGCATGAATCTGGCAAGGTCGCCACAAATCCGGCAAGGTAGCCATATTTCCGGCAAGGTCGCCATAAATCCGGCATGTCGCCACAAATCCGGCAAGATCGCCATATTTCCGACAAGGTCGCCACAAGTCCGGCAAGGTCGCCATATTTCCGGCAAGGTCGCCATAAATCCGGCATGGTGGCCACAAATCAGGGAAGGTCGCCATATTTCCGGCAAGGTCGCATAAATCCGGCAAGGTCGCGATAAATCCGGCAAGGTCGCCCCAAATCCGTCAGAGTCGCCTATTTCCGGCAAGGTCGCCATAAATCCGGCACGGCCGCCACAAATCCGGCAAGGTCGCCACATTTCCGGCAGTGTCGCAACAAATCTGGCAAAGTCGCCACAAATCCGACAAGGTCGCCATATTTCCGGCAAGGTCGCCATAATCCCCGCAAGGTCGCCACAAATCCGGCAATGTCGCCATATTTCCGGCAAGGTCGCCATGAATCCGACAAGGTCGCCATATTTCCGGCAAGGTCGCCATAAATCCCACAAGGTCGCCACAAATCCGGCAATGTCGCCATATTTCTGGCAAGGTCGCCATAAATCCGGCAAGGTCGCCACAAATCCGGCAAGGTTGCCATATATCCGGAAAGGTCGTCATAAATCCGGCAAGGTGGCCTCAAATCCGACAAGGTCGCCATATTTCCGGCAAGTTCGCCATAAATCCGGCAAGGTGGCCACAAATCAGGGAAGGTCGACATATTTACGGCAAGGTCGCCATAAACCCGGCAAGGTGGCCACAAATCAGGGAAGGTCGACATATTTACGGCAAGGTCGCCATAAATCCGGCAAGGTCGCCATATTTCCGGCATGATGTCCATAAATACGGCAAGGTCGCCACAAATCCGGCAAGGTCGCCATATTTCCGGCACGGTCGCCATAAATCCGGCAAGGTCGTCACAAACCCGGAAAGGTCGCCATTTTTCCGGCAAGGTCGCCACAAATCCGGCAATGTAGCCTTATTTCCGGCAAGATCGCCATAAATCCGGCAAGGTCGCCACAAATCCGGCACGGTCGCCACAAATCCGGCAAGGTAGCCATATTTCCCGCAAGGTCGCCATAAATCCTGCAAGGTCGCCGCAAATCCGGCAAGGTCGCCATATTTCCGGCAAGGTCGACACAAATCCGGCAAGATCGCCATATTTCCGGCAAGGTCGCCATAAATCCGGCATGGTGGCCACAAATCAGGGAAGATCGCCATATTTCCGGCAAGGTCGCCATAAATCCGGCGTTCGCCATATTTCCGGCAAGGTCGCCACAAATCCGGCAAGGTCGCCATATTTCCGGCAATGTCACCATAAATCCGGCAAGATCGCCACAAATCCAGTAAGATGGCGTCAAATCCGGCAAGGTCGCCATATTTCAATCAAGGTAGCCATAAATTCGGCAAGGTCGCGTTAAATCCGGCAAGGTCGCCACATTTCCTGGAAGGTCGCCATAGATCCGGCAAGGTCGCCACAAATCCGGCAAGGTAGCCATATTTCCGGCAAGATCGCCATAAATCCGGCAAGGTCGCCACAAATCCGGCAAGGTCGCCCCATTTGCGGCAACGTTGCCATAAATCCGGCAAGGTCGCCACAAATACGGCAAGGTCGCCACATCCCCGGCAAGGTCGCCATAAATCCGGCAAGGTCGCCACAAATCCGTCATGGTCGCCACATTTCAGGCAAGGTCGCCGCATTTCCGGCAACGCCGCCATAAATCCGGCAAGATGGTCACAAATCCGACAAGGTCGCCATAATTCCGGCAAGGTCGCCACATTTCCGGCAAGGACGCCATAAATCCGGCAAGGTCGCCACAAATCCGACAAGGTCGCCATATTTTCGTCACGGTCGCCATATTTCCGGCAAGGTCGCCATAAATCCGGCAGGGTGGACACAAATCCGACAAGGTCGCCATAAATCCGGCAAGGTCGCCACATTTCCGGCAAGGACGACATAAATCCGGCAAGGTCGCCACAAATCCGGCAAGGTCGCCACATTTCCGGCAAGGCCGCCACAAATCCGGCAAGGTCGCCACATTTCCGGCAAGGTCGCAACAAATCTGGCAAAGTCGCCACAAATCCGACAAGGTCGCCATTTTTCCGGCAAGGTCGCCATAAATCCCGCAAGGACGCCACAAATCCGGCAAGGTCGCCATATTTCCGGCAAGGTCGCCATGAATCCGGCAAGGTCGCCACAAATCCGGCAAGGTAGCCATATTTCCGGCAAGGTCACCATAAATCCGGCAAGGTCGCCACAAATCCGGCAAGGTCGCCATATTTCCGGCAAGGTCGCCACAAATCCGGCAAGGTCGCCATATTTCCGGCAAGGTCGCATGAATCCGGCAAGGTCGCCACAAATCCGGCAAGGTAGCCATATTTCCCGCAAGGTCGCCATAAATCCGGCAAGGTCGCCACAAATCCGGCAAGGTCGCAATATTTCGGGCAAGGTCGCCACAAATCCGGCAAGATCGCCATATTTCCGGCAAGGTCGCCATAAATCCGGCATGGTGGCCACAAATCAGGGAAGATCGCCATATTTCCGGCAAGGTCGCCATAAATCCGGCCTTCGCCATATATCCGGCAATGAACCATATATCCGGCAAGGTCGCCACAAATCCGGCAAGGTCGCCATAGTTCCGGCACGGTCGCCATAAATCCTGCAAGGTCGCCACAAATCAAGCAAGGACGCCATATTTCCGGCAAGGTCGCCATAAATCCCGCAAGGTCGCCACAAATCCGGCAAGGTCGCCATATTTCCGGCAAGGGCGCCATAA
>JAXLNO010000946.1:27814-69175 GCA_038087875.1 Malacoraja senta | reverse complement strand
GGTCGCCATAAATCCGACGAGGTCGCCATATTTCCGGCGAGGTCGCCATAAATCCGGCAAGGTCGCCATAAATCCGGCGAGGTCGCCATAATTTCGGCAACGTCGCCATAAATCCGGCGAGGTCGCTAAATCCGGCGAGGTCTCCATATTTCCGGCAAGGTCGCCATAAATCCGGCGAGGTCGCATAAATCCGGCGAGGTCGCCTTAAATCCGGCAAGGTCGGCATAAATCGGGCGAGATCGCCATATTTCCGGCAAGGTCGCCACAAATCCGGCGAGGTCGCCATAAATCCGGCGAGTTCGCCATAAATCCGGCGAGGTCGGCAGAAATCCGGCGAGGTCACCATATTTCCGGTAAGGTCGCCATAAATCCGGCAAGGACGCCACAAATCCGGGAGGTCGCTAGCTTTCCGGCAAGTTCTCCATAAATCCGGCAATGTCGCCATAAATCCGGCGAGGTCGCCTAATTTCCGGCAAGGTCGTCATAAATCCGGCGAGGTCGCCATATTTCCGGCGAGGTCGCCATATTTCCGGCAAGGTCGCCATAAATCCGGCGAGGTCGCCATTAATCCGGCAAGGTCGGCATAAATCCGTAGAGGTCGCCATGTTTCCGGCAAGGTCGCAATAAATCCGGCAAGGTCGCCATAAATCCGGCGAGGTCGCCGTATTTCCGGCAAGGACGCCATAAACCCGGCAAGGTCGCCATAAATCCGGCGAGGTCGCCATATTTCCGGCGAGGAATCCATAAATCTGGCAAGGTCGCCATAAATCCGGCGAGGTCGCCATATTTCCGGGGAAGTCACCATAAATCCGGCAATGTCGCCAGAAATCAGGCAAGGTCGCCAGAAATCCGTCAAGGTCGGCATAAACCCGGCGAGGTCGCCATATTTCCGGCAAGGTCGCCATAAATCCGGCGAGGTCGCCATATTTCCGGCAAGGTCGCCATAAATCCGGCAAGGTCGCCATAAATCATGCGAGGTCGCCATATTCCCGGAAAGGTAGCCATAAATCCGGAAAGGTCGCCATAAATCCGGCGAGGTCGCCATAAATCCGGCAAGGTCGCCAAAAATCCGGTGAGGTCGCCTAATTTCCGGCAAGGTCGCCATAAATCCGGCAAGGCGCCATGAAAACGCAGAGGTGGCCATATTCCCGGCAAGGTCGCCATATTTCCGGCAATGTCGCCATAAATCCGGCGAGGTCGCCTAATTTCCGGCAAGGTCGCCATAAATCCGACGAGGTCGCCATATTTCCGGCGAGGTCGCCATAAATCCGGCGAGGTCGGCAGAAATCCGGCGAGGTCACCATATTTCCGGCAAGGTCGCTATAAATCCGGCAAGGTCGCCATAAATCCGGCGAGGTCGCCATAATTTCGGCAACGTCGCCATAAATCCGGCGAGGTCGCTAAATCCGGCGAGGTCTCCATATTTCCGGCAAGGTCGCCATAAATCCGGCGAGGTCGCATAAATCCGGCGAGGTCGCCTTAAATCCGGCAAGGTCGGCATAAATCGGGCGAGATCGCCATATTTCCGGCAAGGTCGCCATAAATCCGGCGAGGGCGCCATATTTCCGGCGAGGTCGCCACAAATCCGGCGAGGTCGCCATAAATCCGGCGAGTTCGCCATAAATCCGGCGAGGTCGGCAGAAATCCGGCGAGGTCACCATATTTCCGACAAGGTCGCCATAAATCCGGCAAGGACGCCACAAATCCGGGAGGTCGCTAGCTTTCCGGCAAGTTCTCCATAAATCCGGCAATGTCGCCATAAATCCGGCGAGGTCGCCTAATTTCCGGCAAGGTCGTCATAAATCCGGCGAGGTTGCCATATTTCCGGCGAGGTCGCCATATTTCCGGCAAGGTCGCCATAAATCCGGCGAGGTCGCCATTAATCCGGCAAGGTCGGCATAAATCCGTAGAGGTAGCCATGTTTCCGGCAAGGTCGCAATAAATCTGGCAACGTCGCCATAAATCCGGCGAGGTCGCCATATTTCCGGGGAAGTCACCATAAATCCGGCAACGTCGCCAGAAATCAGGCAAGGTCGCCAGAAATCCGGCAAGGTCGGCATAAATCCGGCGAGGTCGCCATATTTCCGGCAAGGGCGCCATAAATTCGGCGAGGTCGCCATATTTCCGGCGAGGTCACCACAAATCCGGCGAGGTCGCCATAAATCCGACGAGTTCGCCATAAATCCGGCGAGGTCGCCATAAATCCGGCGAGGTCACCATATTTCCGGCATGGTCGCCATAAATCCGGCAAGGTCGCCATAAATCCGTCGAGATCGCCATATTTCCGGTAACGTCGGCATAAAGCCGGCGAAGTCGCCATATTTCCGGTAGGGTCGACATAAATCCGGCATGGTCGCCACAAATCCGACAAGGTCGCTATTTTCCGGCAAGGTCGCCATAAATCCGGCGAGGTCGCCATATTACCGGCAAGGTCGTCATAGATCCGGCAAGGTCGCCATAAATCCGACGAGGTCGCCATATTTCCGGCGAGGTCGCCATAAATCCGGCAAGGTCGCCATAAATCCGGCGAGGTCGCCATAATTTCGGCAACGTCGCCATAAATCCGGCGAGGTCGCTAAATCCGGCGAGGTCTCCATATTTCCGGCAAGGTCGCCATAAATCCGGCGAGGTCGCATAAATCCGGCGAGGTCGCCTTAAATCCGGCAAGGTCGGCATAAATCGGGCGAGATCGCCATATTTCCGGCAAGGTCGCCACAAATCCGGCGAGGTCGCCATAAATCCGGCGAGTTCGCCATAAATCCGGCGAGGTCGGCAGAAATCCGGCGAGGTCACCATATTTCCGGCAAGGTCGCCATAAATCCGGCAAGGACGCCACAAATCCGGGAGGTCGCTAGCTTTCCGGCAAGTTCTCCATAAATCCGGCAATGTCGCCATAAATCCGGCGAGGTCGCCTAATTTCCGGCAAGGTCGTCATAAATCCGGCGAGGTCGCCATATTTCCGGCGAGGTCGCCATATTTCCGGCAAGGTCGCCATAAAACCGGCGAGGTCGCCATTATTCCGGCAAGGTCGGCATAAATCCGTAGAGGTCGCCATGTTTCCGGCAAGGTCGCAATAAATCCGGCAAGGTCGCCATAAATCCGGCGAGGTCGCCATATTTCCGGCAAGGACGCCATAAATCCGGCAAGGTCGCCATAAATCCGGCGAGGTCGCCATATTTCCGGCGAGGAATCCATAAATCTGGCAACGTCGCCATAAATCCGGCGAGGTCGCCATATTTCCGGGGAAGTCACCATAAATCCGGCAACGTCGCCAGAAATCAGGCAAGGTCGCCAGAAATCCGGCAAGGTCGGCATAAATCCGGCGAGGTCGCCATATTTCCGGCAAGGGCGCCATAAATTCGGCGAGGTCGCCATATTTCCGGCGAGGTCACCACAAATCCGGCGAGGTCGCCATAAATCCGGCGAGTTCGCCATAAATCCGGCGAGGTCGCCATAAATCCGGCGAGGTCACCATATTTCCGGCATGGTCGCCATAAATCCGGCAAGGTCGCCATAAATCCGTCGAGATCGCCATATTTCCGGTAACGTCGGCATAAAGCCGGCGAAGTCGCCATATTTCCGGTAGGGTCGACATAAATCCGGCATGGTCGCCACAAATCCGACAAGGTCGCTATTTTCCGGCAAGGTCGCCATAAATCCGGCGAGGTCGCCATATTACCGGCAAGGTCGTCATAGATCCGGCAAGGTCGCCATAAATCCGGCGAGGTCGCCATATTTCCGGCAAGGTCGCCATAAATCCGGCAAGGTCGCCATAAATCCGGCGAGGTCGCCACATTTCCGGCAACGTCGCCATAAATCCGGCAAGGTCGCCATAAACCATGCGAGGTCGCCATATTCCCGGAAAGGTAGCCATAAATTCGAAAAGGTCGCCATAAATCCGGCGAGGTCGCCATAAATCCGGCGAGGTCGCCATAATTTCGGCAACGTCGCCATAAATTCGGCGAGGTCGCTTAATCCGGCGAGGTCTCCATATTTCCGGCAAGGTCGCCATAAATCCGGCGAGGTCGCATAAATCCGGCGAGGTCGCCTTAAATCCGGCAAGGTCGGCATAAATCGGGCGAGATCGCCATATTTCCGGCGAGGTCGCCATAAATCCGGCGAGGTCTCTATCTTTCCGGCAAGTTCGCCATAAATCCGGCTAGGTCGCCATAAATCCGGCGAGGTCGCCATATTTCCGGCAAGGTCGCCATATATCCGGCAAGGTGGCCATAATCCGGCGAGGTCGCCATAATTCCGGCAAGGTTGCCATAAATCCGGAGAGGTCGTCATCCTTCCGGCAAGTTCGCCATAAATCCGGCAAGGTCGCCATAAATCCGTCGTGGTCGCCATCTTTCCGGCAAGGTCGCCATAAATCCGGCAAGGTCGCCATCAATCCGGCGAGGTCGCTATCTTTCGGGCAAGGTCGCGATAAATCCGGCAAGGTCGCCATAAACCAGGCGAGGTCGCTATCTTTCCGGAAAGTTCGCCATAAATCCGGCGAGGTCGCCATATTTCCGGCGCGGTCGCCACAAATCCGGAGAGGTCGCCATAAATCCGGCGAGTTCGCCATAAATCCGGCGAGGTCGGCAGAAATCCGGTGAGGTCACCATATTTCCGGCAAGGTCGCCATAAATCCGGCAAGGACGCCACAAATCCGGGAGGTCGCTAGATTTCCGGCAAGTTCTCCATAAATCCGGCAATGTCGCCATAAATCCGGCGAAGTCGCCTAATTTCCGGCAAGGTCGTCATAAATCCGGCGAGGTCGCCATATTTCCGGCGAGGTCGCCATATTTCCGGCAAGGTCGCCATAAATCCGGCGAGGTCGCCATTAATCCGGCAAGGTCGGCATAAATCCGTAGAGGTCGCCATGTTTCCGGCAAGGTCGCAATAAATCCGGCAAGGTCGCCATAAATCCGGCGAGGTCGCCATATTTCCGGCAAGGACGCCATAAATCCGGCAAGGTCGCCATAAATCCGGCGAGGTCGCCATATTTCCGGCGAGGAATCCATAAATCTGGCAAGGTCGCCATAAATCCGGCGAGGTCGCCATATTTCCGGGGAGTTCACTATAAATCCGGCAATGTCGCCATAAATCCGGCGAAGTCGCCTTATTTCCGGCGAGGTCGCTATCTTTCCGGCAAGGTCGCCATAAATCCGGCAAGGACGCCACAAATCCGGGAGGTCGCTAGCTTTCCGGCAAGTTCTCCATAAATCCGGCAATGTCGCCATAAATCCGGCGAGGTCGCCTAATTTCCGGAAAGGTCGCCATAAATCCGGCGAGGTCGCCATATTTCCGGCGAGGTCGCCATATTTCCGGCAAGGTCGCCATAAATCCGGCGAGGTCGCCATTAATCCGGCAAGGTCGGCATAAATCCGACGAGGTCGCCATATTTCCGGCAAGGTCGCAATAAATCCGGCAAGGTCGCCATAAATCCGGCGAGGTCGCCATATTTCCGGCAAGGACGCCATAAATCCGGCAAGGTCGCCATAAATCCGGCGAGGTCGCCATATTTCCGGCCAGGAATCCATAAATCTGGCAAGGTCGCCATAAATCCGGCGAGGTCGCCATATTTCCGGCGAGGACACCATAAATCCGGCAATGTCGCCATAAATCCGGCGAAGTCGCCTTATTTCCGGCGAGGTCGCTATCGTTCCGGCAAGGTCGCCATAAATCCGGCAAGGACGCCACAAATCCGGGAGGTCGCTATCTTTCCGGCAAGTTCTCCATCAATCCGGCAAGGTCGCGACAAATCCGGCGAGGTCTCCATTTTCCGGCAAGGTCGCGATAAATCCGGCAATGTCGTCATAAATCATGCGAGGTCGCCATATTTCCGGAGAGGTCGCCATAAATCCCGGCAAGGTCGGCGTAAATCCGGCGAGGTCGCCATATTTCCGGCAACGTCGCCATAAATCCGGCAAGGTCGCCATAAATCATGAGAGGTCGCCTAATTTCCATCAAGGTGGCCATAAATCCGGCAATGTCGCCATAAATCCGGCGAGGTCGCCATATTTCCGGCAAGGTCGCGATAAATCCGGCAAGATCGCCATAAATCCGGCAAGGTCTCTATCTTTCCGGCGAGTTCGCCACAAGGTCGCCACAAATCCGGCTGAGTCGCTATTTCCGGCAAGGTCGCCATAAATGCGGCACGGCCGCCACGAATCCGGCAAGGTCGCCACATTTCCGGCAAGGTCGCAACAAATATGCCAAGGTCGCCACAAATCCGACAAAGTCGACATATTTCCGGCAACGTCGCCATAAATCCTGCAAGGTCGCCACATATCCGGCAAGGTCGCCATGTTTCCGGCAAGTTCGCCATGAATCCTGCAAAGTCGCCACAAATCCGGCATGGTAGCCATATTTCCGGCAAGGTCGCCATAAATCCTGCAAGGTCGCTAAAATCCCGGCAAGGTCGCCATATTTCCGGCCATAAATCTGGCCATAAATTCGAGGTCGCCAGAAATCCGGCAAGGTCGCCAGAAATCCGGCGAGGTCCCCATATTTCCGGCAAGTTCGCCACAATCCGGCAAGCTCGTCATAAATCCGGCAAGGTCGCCACAAATCCGGCAAGGTCGCCATATTTCCGGCAAGGTCGCCATAAATCCGGCAAGGTCGCCACAAATGCGGTAAGGTCGCCATATTCCCGGGAAGGCCGCCAAAAATCCGGCAAGGTCGCCATAAATCCGGCAAGGTCGCCACAAATCCGGCAAGATCGCCATAAATCCGGCAAGGTCGCCACAAATCCGGCAAGGTCGCCACAAATCCGGCAGAGTCGCTATTTCCGGCAAGGTCGCCACAAATCCGGCAGAGTCGCTATTTCCGGCAAGCTCGCTATAAATCCGGCACGGCCTCCACGAATCCGGCAAGGTCGCCACATTTCCGGCAAGGTCGCAACAAATATGCCAAGGTCGCCACAAATCCGACAAGGTCGACATATTTCCGGCAACGTCGCCATAAATCCTGCAAGGTCGCCACATATCCGGCAAGGTCGCCATGTTTCCGGCAAGGTCGCCATGAATCCGGCAAAGTCGCCACAAATCCGGCAAGGTAGCCATATTTCCGGCAAGTTCGCCATAAATCCTGCAAGGTCGCTAAAATGTCGGCAAGGTCGCCATATTTCAGGCAAGGTCGCCACAAATGCGGCAAGGTCGACATATTTCCGGCAAGGTCGCCATGAATTCGGCAAGGTCGCAACATTTCGGCAAGGTCGCCGTACATCCAGCATCGTCGCCACAAATCCGGCAAGGTCGCCACATTCCGGCAAGGTCGCCATAAATCCGGCAAGGTCGCTATAAATCCGGCAAGTTCGCTACATTTACGGCAAGGTCGCCATATTTTCGGCAAGCTCGCCATAAATCCGGCAAGGTAGCCACAAATTCGGCAGGTCGACATATTTCTGAAAGGTCGCCATAAATCAGGCAAAGTCGGCACAAATGCGGCAAGCTCGGCATATTTCCGGCAAGGTCGCCATAAATCCGGCAAGGTAGCCACAAATGCGGTAAGGTCGCCATATTCCCGGCAAGGTCGCCATATATCCGGCAAGGTGGCCATAATCCGGCGAGGTCGCCATAATTCCGGCAAGGTTGCCATAAATCCGGAGAGGTCGTCATCCTTCCGGCAAGTTCGCCATAAATCCGGTAAGGTCGCCATAAATCCGTCGTGGTCGCCATCTTTCCGGCAAGGTCGCCATAAATCCGGCAAGGTCGCCATCAATCCGGCGAGGTCGCTATATTTCGGGCAAGTTCGACATAAATTCGGCAAGGTCGCCATTAATCCGACGAGGTCGCCATATTTCCGGCAAGGTCGCAATAAATCCGGCAAGGTCGCCATAAATCCGGCGAGGTCGCCATAAATCCGGCGAGGTCGCCATATTTCCGGCGAGGAATCCATAAATCTGGCAAGGTCGCCATAAATCCGGCGAGGTCGCCATATTTCCGGCAATGTCGCCATAAATCCGGCGAAGTCGCCTTATTTCCGGCGAGGTCGCTATCTTTCCGGGAAGGTCGCCATAAATCCGGCAAGGACGCCACAAATCCGGGAGGTCGCTATCTTTCCGGCAAGTTCTCCATAAATCCGGCAATGTCGCCATAAATCCGGCGAGGTCGCCTAATTTCCGGCAAGGTTGCCATAAATCCGGCGAGGTCGCCATATTTCCGGCGACGTCGCCATATCTCCGGCAAGGTCGCCATAAATCAGGCAAGGTCGCCATAAATCCGGCAAGGTCGCCATAAATCCGGCGAGGTCGCCATAATTTCGGCAACGTCGCCATAAATCCGGCGAGGTCGCTAAATCCGGCGAGGTCTCCATATGTCCGGCAAGGTCGCCATAAATCCGGCGAGGTCGCATAAATCCGGCGAGGTCGCCTTAAATCCGGCAAGGTCGGCATAAATCCGGCGAGGTCGCCATATTTCCGGCAAGGTCGCCATAAATCCGGCGAGGTCGCCATATTTCCGGCAAGGTCGCCATAAATCCGGCAAGGTCGCCATAAATCATGCGAGGTCGCCATATTCCCGGAAAGGTAGCCATAAATCCGGAAAGGTCGCCATAAATCCGGCGAGGTCGCCATAAATCCGGCAAGGTCGCCAAAAATCCGGTGAGGTCGCCTAATTTCCGGCAAGGTCGCCATAAATCCGGCAAGGCGCCATGAAAAACGCAGAGGTGGCCATATTCCCGGCAAGGTCGCCATATTTCCGGCAATGTCGCCATAAATCCGGCGAGGTCGCCTAATTTCCGGCAAGGTCGCCATAAATCCGACGAGGTCGCCATATTTCCGGCGAGGTCGCCATAAATCCGGCGAGGTCGGCAGAAATCCGGCGAGGTCACCATATTTCCGGCAAGGTCGCCATAAATCCGGCAAGGTCGCCATAAATCCGGCGAGGTCGCCATAATTTCGGCAACGTCGCCATAAATCCGGCGAGGTCGCTAAATCCGGCGAGGTCTCCATATTTCCGGCAAGGTCGCCATAAATCCGGCGAGGTCGCATAAATCCGGCGAGGTCGCCTTAAATCCGGCAAGGTCGGCATAAATCGGGCGAGATCGCCATATTTCCGGCAAGGTCGCCATAAATCCGGCGTGGTCGCCATATTTCCGGCGAGGTCGCCACAAATCCGGCGAGGTCGCCATAAATCCGGCGAGTTCGCCATAAATCCGGCGAGGTCGGCAGAAATCCGGCGAGGTCACCATATTTCCGGCAAGGTCGCCATAAATCCGGCAAGGACGCCACAAATCCGGGAGGTCGCTAGCTTTCCGGCAAGTTCTCCATAAATCCGGCAATGTCGCCATAAATCCGGCGAGGTCGCCTAATTTCCGGCAAGGTCGTCATAAATCCGGCGAGGTTGCCATATTTCCGGCGAGGTCGCCATATTTCCGGCAAGGTCGCCATAAATCCGGCGAGGTCGCCATTAATCCGGCAAGGTCGGCATAAATCCGTAGAGGTAGCCATGTTTCCGGCAAGGTCGCAATAAATCCGGCAAGGTCGCCATAAATCCGGCGAGGTCGCCATATTTCCGGCAAGGACGCCATAAATCCGGCAAGGTCGCCATAAATCCGGCGAGGTTGCCATATTTCCGGCGAGGAATCCATAAATCTGGCAAGGTCGCCATAAATCCGGCGAGGTCGCCATATTTCCGGGGAGGTCACTATAAATCCGGCAATGTCGCCATAAATCCGGCGAAGTCGCCTTATTTCCGGCGAGGTCGCTATCTTTCCGGCAAGGTCGCCATAAATCCGGCAAGGACGCCACAAATCCGGGAGGTCGCTATCTTTCCGGCAAGTTCTCCATAAATCCGGCAATGTCGCCATAAATCCGGCGAGGTCGCCTAATTTCCGGCAAGGTCGCCATATTTCCGGCGAGGTCGCCATATTTCCGGCAAGGTCGCCATAAATCCGGCGAGGTCGCCATATTTCCGGCGACGTCGCCATATCTCCGGCAAGGTCGCCAGAAATCAGGCAAGGTCGCCAGAAATCCGGCAAGGTCGGCATAAATCCGGCGAGGTCGCCATATTTCCGGCAAGGTCGCCATAAATTCGGCGAGGTCGCCATATTTCCGGCGAGGTCACCACAAATCCGTCGAGGTCGCCATAAATCCGGCGAGTTCGCCATAAATCCGGCGAGGTCGCCATAAATCCGGCGAGGTCACCATATTTCCGGCATGGTCGCCATAAATCCGGCAAGGTCGCCATAAACCCGGCGAGATCGCCATATTTCCGGCAACGTCGGCATAAATCCGGCGCGGACGCCATATTCCCGCAAGGTCGCCATAAATCCGACATGGTCGCCACAAATCCGGGAGGTCGCTATCTTTCCGGCATGTTCTCCATAAATCCGGCAATGTCGCCATAAATCCGGCGAGGTCGCCTAATTTCCGGTAAGGTCGCCATAAATCCGACGAGGTCGCCATATTTCCGGCGAGGTCGCCATAAATCCGGCAAGGTCGCCATAAATCCGGCGAGGTCGCCATAATTTCGGCAACGTCGCCATAAATCCGGCGAGGTCGCTAAATCCGGCGAGGTCTCCATATTTCCGGCAAGGTCGCCATAAATCCGGCGAGGTCGCATAAATCCGGCGAGGTCGCCTTAAATCCGGCAAGGTCGGCATAAATCGGGCGAGATCGCCATATTTCCGGCAAGGTCGCCACAAATCCGGCGAGGTCGCCATAAATCCGGCGAGTTCGCCATAAATCCGGCGAGGTCGGCAGAAATCCGGCGAGGTCACCATATTTCCGGTAAGGTCGCCATAAATCCGGCAAGGACGCCACAAATCCGGGAGGTCGCTAGCTTTCCGGCAAGTTCTCCATAAATCCGGCAATGTCGCCATAAATCCGGCGAGGTCGCCTAATTTCCGGCAAGGTCGTCATAAATCCGGCGAGGTCGCCATATTTCCGGCGAGGTCGCCATATTTCCGGCAAGGTCGCCATAAATCCGGCGAGGTCGCCATTAATCCGGCAAGGTCGGCATAAATCCGTAGAGGTCGCCATGTTTCCGGCAAGGTCGCAATAAATCCGGCAAGGTCGCCATAAATCCGGCGAGGTCGCCGTATTTCCGGCAAGGACGCCATAAACCCGGCAAGGTCGCCATAAATCCGGCGAGGTCGCCATATTTCCGGCGAGGAATCCATAAATCTGGCAAGGTCGCCATAAATCCGGCGAGGTCGCCATATTTCCGGGGAAGTCACCATAAATCCGGCAATGTCGCCAGAAATCAGGCAAGGTCGCCAGAAATCCGTCAAGGTCGGCATAAACCCGGCGAGGTCGCCATATTTCCGGCAAGGTCGCCATAAATCCGGCGAGGTCGCCATATTTCCGGCAAGGTCGCCATAAATCCGGCAAGGTCGCCATAAATCATGCGAGGTCGCCATATTCCCGGAAAGGTAGCCATAAATCCGGAAAGGTCGCCATAAATCCGGCGAGGTCGCCATAAATCCGGCAAGGTCGCCAAAAATCCGGTGAGGTCGCCTAATTTCCGGCAAGGTCGCCATAAATCCGGCAAGGCGCCATGAAAACGCAGAGGTGGCCATATTCCCGGCAAGGTCGCCATATTTCCGGCAATGTCGCCATAAATCCGGCGAGGTCGCCTAATTTCCGGCAAGGTCGCCATAAATCCGACGAGGTCGCCATATTTCCGGCGAGGTCGCCATAAATCCGGCGAGGGCGGCAGAAATCCGGCGAGGTCACCATATTTCCGGCAAGGTCGCTATAAATCCGGCAAGGTCGCCATAAATCCGGCGAGGTCGCCATAATTTCGGCAACGTCGCCATAAATCCGGCGAGGTCGCTAAATCCGGCGAGGTCTCCATATTTCCGGCAAGGTCGCCATAAATCCGGCGAGGTCGCATAAATCCGGCGAGGTCGCCTTAAATCCGGCAAGGTCGGCATAAATCGGGCGAGATCGCCATATTTCCGGCAAGGTCGCCATAAATCCGGCGAGGGCGCCATATTTCCGGCGAGGTCGCCACAAATCCGGCGAGGTCGCCATAAATCCGGCGAGTTCGCCATAAATCCGGCGAGGTCGGCAGAAATCCGGCGAGGTCACCATATTTCCGACAAGGTCGCCATAAATCCGGCAAGGACGCCACAAATCCGGGAGGTCGCTAGCTTTCCGGCAAGTTCTCCATAAATCCGGCAATGTCGCCATAAATCCGGCGAGGTCGCCTAATTTCCGGCAAGGTCGTCATAAATCCGGCGAGGTTGCCATATTTCCGGCGAGGTCGCCATATTTCCGGCAAGGTCGCCATAAATCCGGCGAGGTCGCCATTAATCCGGCAAGGTCGGCATAAATCCGTAGAGGTAGCCATGTTTCCGGCAAGGTCGCAATAAATCCGGCAAGGTCGCCATAAATCCGGCGAGGTCGCCATATTTCCGGCAAGGACGCCATAAATCCGGCAAGGTCGCCATAAATCCGGCGAGGTCGCCATATTTCCGGCGAGGAATCCATAAATCTGGCAAGGTCGCCATAAATCCGGCGAGGTCGCCATATTTCCGGGGAGGTCACTATAAATCCGGCAATGTCGCCATAAATCCGGCGAAGTCGCCTTATTTCCGGCGAGGTCGCTATCTTTCCGGCAAGGTCGCCATAAATCCGGCAAGGACGCCACAAATCCGGGAGGTCGCTATCTTTCCGGCAAGTTCTCCATAAATCCGGCAATGTCGCCATAAATCCGGCGAGGTCGCCTAATTTCCGGCAAGGTCGCCATATTTCCGGCGAGGTCGCCATATTTCCGGCAAGGTCGCCATAAATCCGGCGAGGTCGCCATATTTCCGGCGACGTCGCCATATCTCCGGCAAGGTCGCCAGAAATCAGGCAAGGTCGCCAGAAATCCGGCAAGGTCGGCATAAATCCGGCGAGGTCGCCATATTTCCGGCAAGGTCGCCATAAATTCGGCGAGGTCGCCATATTTCCGGCGAGGTCACCACAAATCCGTCGAGGTCGCCATAAATCCGGCGAGTTCGCCATAAATCCGGCGAGGTCGCCATAAATCCGGCGAGGTCACCATATTTCCGGCATGGTCGCCATAAATCCGGCAAGGTCGCCATAAACCCGGCGAGATCGCCATATTTCCGGCAACGTCGGCATAAATCCGGCGCGGACGCCATATTCCCGCAAGGTCGCCATAAATCCGACATGGTCGCCACAAATCCGGGAGGTCGCTATCTTTCCGGCAAGTTCTCCATAAATCCGGCAATGTCGCCATAAATCCGGCGAGGTCGCCTAATTTCCGGTAAGGTCGCCATAAATCCGACGAGGTCGCCATATTTCCGGCGAGGTCGCCATAAATCCGGCAAGGTCGCCATAAATCCGGCGAGGTCGCCATAATTTCGGCAACGTCGCCATAAATCCGGCGAGGTCGCTAAATCCGGCGAGGTCTCCATATTTCCGGCAAGGTCGCCATAAATCCGGCGAGGTCGCATAAATCCGGCGAGGTCGCCTTAAATCCGGCAAGGTCGGCATAAATCGGGCGAGATCGCCATATTTCCGGCAAGGTCGCCACAAATCCGGCGAGGTCGCCATAAATCCGGCGAGTTCGCCATAAATCCGGCGAGGTCGGCAGAAATCCGGCGAGGTCACCATATTTCCGGTAAGGTCGCCATAAATCCGGCAAGGACGCCACAAATCCGGGAGGTCGCTAGCTTTCCGGCAAGTTCTCCATAAATCCGGCAATGTCGCCATAAATCCGGCGAGGTCGCCTAATTTCCGGCAAGGTCGTCATAAATCCGGCGAGGTCGCCATATTTCCGGCGAGGTCGCCATATTTCCGGCAAGGTCGCCATAAATCCGGCGAGGTCGCCATTAATCCGGCAAGGTCGGCATAAATCCGTAGAGGTCGCCATGTTTCCGGCAAGGTCGCAATAAATCCGGCAAGGTCGCCATAAATCCGGCGAGGTCGCCGTATTTCCGGCAAGGACGCCATAAACCCGGCAAGGTCGCCATAAATCCGGCGAGGTCGCCATATTTCCGGCGAGGAATCCATAAATCTGGCAAGGTCGCCATAAATCCGGCGAGGTCGCCATATTTCCGGGGAAGTCACCATAAATCCGGCAATGTCGCCAGAAATCAGGCAAGGTCGCCAGAAATCCGTCAAGGTCGGCATAAACCCGGCGAGGTCGCCATATTTCCGGCAAGGTCGCCATAAATCCGGCGAGGTCGCCATATTTCCGGCAAGGTCGCCATAAATCCGGCAAGGTCGCCATAAATCATGCGAGGTCGCCATATTCCCGGAAAGGTAGCCATAAATCCGGAAAGGTCGCCATAAATCCGGCGAGGTCGCCATAAATCCGGCAAGGTCGCCAAAAATCCGGTGAGGTCGCCTAATTTCCGGCAAGGTCGCCATAAATCCGGCAAGGCGCCATGAAAACGCAGAGGTGGCCATATTCCCGGCAAGGTCGCCATATTTCCGGCAATGTCGCCATAAATCCGGCGAGGTCGCCTAATTTCCGGCAAGGTCGCCATAAATCCGACGAGGTCGCCATATTTCCGGCGAGGTCGCCATAAATCCGGCGAGGTCGGCAGAAATCCGGCGAGGTCACCATATTTCCGGCAAGGTCGCTATAAATCCGGCAAGGTCGCCATAAATCCGGCGAGGTCGCCATAATTTCGGCAACGTCGCCATAAATCCGGCGAGGTCGCTAAATCCGGCGAGGTCTCCATATTTCCGGCAAGGTCGCCATAAATCCGGCGAGGTCGCATAAATCCGGCGAGGTCGCCTTAAATCCGGCAAGGTCGGCATAAATCGGGCGAGATCGCCATATTTCCGGCAAGGTCGCCATAAATCCGGCGAGGGCGCCATATTTCCGGCGAGGTCGCCACAAATCCGGCGAGGTCGCCATAAATCCGGCGAGTTCGCCATAAATCCGGCGAGGTCGGCAGAAATCCGGCGAGGTCACCATATTTCCGACAAGGTCGCCATAAATCCGGCAAGGACGCCACAAATCCGGGAGGTCGCTAGCTTTCCGGCAAGTTCTCCATAAATCCGGCAATGTCGCCATAAATCCGGCGAGGTCGCCTAATTTCCGGCAAGGTCGTCATAAATCCGGCGAGGTTGCCATATTTCCGGCGAGGTCGCCATATTTCCGGCAAGGTCGCCATAAATCCGGCGAGGTCGCCATTAATCCGGCAAGGTCGGCATAAATCCGTAGAGGTAGCCATGTTTCCGGCAAGGTCGCAATAAATCCGGCAAGGTCGCCATAAATCCGGCGAGGTCGCCATATTTCCGGCAAGGACGCCATAAATCCGGCAAGGTCGCCATAAATCCGGCGAGGTCGCCATATTTCCGGCGAGGAATCCATAAATCTGGCAAGGTCGCCATAAATCCGGCGAGGTCGCCATATTTCCGGGGAGGTCACTATAAATCCGGCAATGTCGCCATAAATCCGGCGAAGTCGCCTTATTTCCGGCGAGGTCGCTATCTTTCCGGCAAGGTCGCCATAAATCCGGCAAGGACGCCACAAATCCGGGAGGTCGCTATCTTTCCGGCAAGTTCTCCATAAATCCGGCAATGTCGCCATAAATCCGGCGAGGTCGCCTAATTTCCGGCAAGGTCGCCATATTTCCGGCGAGGTCGCCATATTTCCGGCAAGGTCGCCATAAATCCGGCGAGGTCGCCATATTTCCGGCGACGTCGCCATATCTCCGGCAAGGTCGCCAGAAATCAGGCAAGGTCGCCAGAAATCCGGCAAGGTCGGCATAAATCCGGCGAGGTCGCCATATTTCCGGCAAGGTCGCCATAAATTCGGCGAGGTCGCCATATTTCCGGCGAGGTCACCACAAATCCGGCGAGGTCGCCATAAATCCGGCGAGTTCGCCATAAATCTGGGAAGGTCGCCATAAACCCGGCGAGATCGCCATATTTCCGGCAACGTCGGCATAAATCCGGCGCGGACGCTATATTCCCGCAAGGTCGCCATAAATCCGACATGGTCGCCACAAATCCGGGAGGTCGCTATCTTTCCGGCAAGTTCTCCATAAATCCGGCAATGTCGCCATAAATCCGGCGAGGTCGCATAATTTCCGGCGAGGTCGCCATAAATCCGGCAAGGTCGCCATAAATCCGGCGAGGTCGCCATAATTTCGGCAACGTCGCCATAAATCCGGCGAGGTCGCTAAATCCGGCGAGGTCTCCATATTTCCGGCAAGGTCGCCATAAATCCGGCGAGGTCGCATAAATCCGGCGAGGTCGCCTTAAATCCGGCAAGGTCGGCATAAATCGGGCGAGATCGCCATATTTCCGGCAAGGTCGCCACAAATCCGGCGAGGTCGCCATAAATCCGGCGAGTTCGCCATAAATCCGGCGAGGTCGGCAGAAATCCGGCGAGGTCACCATATTTCCGGCAAGGTCGCCATAAATCCGGCAAGGACGCCATAAATCCGGGAGGTCGCTAGCTTTCCGGCAAGTTCTCCATAAATCCGGCAATGTCGCCATAAATCCGGCGAGGTCGCCTAATTTCCGGCAAGGTCGTCATAAATCCGGCGAGGTCGCCATATTTCCGGCGAGGTCGCCATATTTCCGGCAAGGTCGCCATAAATCCGGCGAGGTCGCCATTATTCCGGCAAGGTCGGCATAAATCCGTAGAGGTCGCCATGTTTCCGGCAAGGTCGCAATAAATCCGGCAAGGTCGCCATAAATCCGGCGAGGTCGCCATATTTCCGGCAAGGACGCCATAAATCCGGCAAGGTCGCCATAAATCCGGCGAGGTCGCCATATTTCCGGCGAGGAATCCATAAATCTGGCAACGTCGCCATAAATCCGGCGAGGTCGCCATATTTCCGGGGAAGTCACCATAAATCCGGCAACGTCGCCAGAAATCAGGCAAGGTCGCCAGAAATCCGGCAAGGTCGGCATAAATCCGGCGAGGTCGCCATATTTCCGGCAAGGGCGCCATAAATTCGGCGAGGTCGCCATATTTCCGGCGAGGTCACCACAAATCCGGCGAGGTCGCCATAAATCCGACGAGTTCGCCATAAATCCGGCGAGGTCGCCATAAATCCGGCGAGGTCACCATATTTCCGGCATGGTCGCCATAAATCCGGCAAGGTCGCCATAAATCCGTCGAGATCGCCATATTTCCGGTAACGTCGGCATAAAGCCGGCGAAGTCGCCATATTTCCGGTAGGGTCGACATAAATCCGGCATGGTCGCCACAAATCCGACAAGGTCGCTATTTTCCGGCAAGGTCGCCATAAATCCGGCGAGGTCGCCATATTACCGGCAAGGTCGTCATAGATCCGGCAAGGTCGCCATAAATCCGACGAGGTCGCCATATTTCCGGCGAGGTCGCCATAAATCCGGCAAGGTCGCCATAAATCCGGCGAGGTCGCCATAATTTCGGCAACGTCGCCATAAATCCGGCGAGGTCGCTAAATCCGGCGAGGTCTCCATATTTCCGGCAAGGTCGCCATAAATCCGGCGAGGTCGCATAAATCCGGCGAGGTCGCCTTAAATCCGGCAAGGTCGGCATAAATCGGGCGAGATCGCCATATTTCCGGCAAGGTCGCCACAAATCCGGCGAGGTCGCCATAAATCCGGCGAGTTCGCCATAAATCCGGCGAGGTCGGCAGAAATCCGGCGAGGTCACCATATTTCCGGCAAGGTCGCCATAAATCCGGCAAGGACGCCACAAATCCGGGAGGTCGCTAGCTTTCCGGCAAGTTCTCCATAAATCCGGCAATGTCGCCATAAATCCGGCGAGGTCGCCTAATTTCCGGCAAGGTCGTCATAAATCCGGCGAGGTCGCCATATTTCCGGCGAGGTCGCCATATTTCCGGCAAGGTCGCCATAAAACCGGCGAGGTCGCCATTATTCCGGCAAGGTCGGCATAAATCCGTAGAGGTCGCCATGTTTCCGGCAAGGTCGCAATAAATCCGGCAAGGTCGCCATAAATCCGGCGAGGTCGCCATATTTCCGGCAAGGACGCCATAAATCCGGCAAGGTCGCCATAAATCCGGCGAGGTCGCCATATTTCCGGCGAGGAATCCATAAATCTGGCAACGTCGCCATAAATCCGGCGAGGTCGCCATATTTCCGGGGAAGTCACCATAAATCCGGCAACGTCGCCAGAAATCAGGCAAGGTCGCCAGAAATCCGGCAAGGTCGGCATAAATCCGGCGAGGTCGCCATATTTCCGGCAAGGGCGCCATAAATTCGGCGAGGTCGCCATATTTCCGGCGAGGTCACCACAAATCCGGCGAGGTCGCCATAAATCCGGCGAGTTCGCCATAAATCCGGCGAGGTCGCCATAAATCCGGCGAGGTCACCATATTTCCGGCATGGTCGCCATAAATCCGGCAAGGTCGCCATAAATCCGTCGAGATCGCCATATTTCCGGTAACGTCGGCATAAAGCCGGCGAAGTCGCCATATTTCCGGTAGGGTCGACATAAATCCGGCATGGTCGCCACAAATCCGACAAGGTCGCTATTTTCCGGCAAGGTCGCCATAAATCCGGCGAGGTCGCCATATTACCGGCAAGGTCGTCATAGATCCGGCAAGGTCGCCATAAATCCGGCGAGGTCGCCATATTTCCGGCAAGGTCGCCATAAATCCGGCAAGGTCGCCATAAATCCGGCGAGGTCGCCACATTTCCGGCAACGTCGCCATAAATCCGGCAAGGTCGCCATAAACCATGCGAGGTCGCCATATTCCCGGAAAGGTAGCCATAAATTCGAAAAGGTCGCCATAAATCCGGCGAGGTCGCCATAAATCCGGCAAGGTCGCCATAAATCTGGCGAGGTCGCCATATTTCCGGCAACGTCGCGATAAATCCGGCAAGGTCGCCATCAATCATGCGAGGTCGCCATATTTCGGGAAAGGTCGCCATGAATCCGGCAAGTTCGCCATAAATCCGGCGAGGTCGCCATATTTCCGGCAAGGTCGCCATAAATCCGGCAAGGTCGCCATAAATCCGGCAAGGTCGCCATAAATCCGGCGAGGTCGCCAAATTTCCGGCAACGTCGCCATATATCCGGCAAGGTCGCCATAAATCATGCGAGGTCGCCATATTCCCGGAAAGGTAGCCACAAATCCGGAAAGGTCACCATAAATCCGGCAAGGTCGCCAAAAATCCGGTGAGGTCGCCTAATTTCCGGCAAGGTCGCCATAAATCCGGCAAGGCGCCATGAAAACGCAGAGGTGGCCATATTCCCGGCAAGGTCGCCATATTTCCGGCAAGGTCGCCATAAATCCGGCAAGGTCGCCATAAACCCGGCGAGATCGCCATATTTCCGGCAACGTCGGCATGAATCCGGCGCGGACGCCATATTCCCGCAAGGTCGCCATAAATCCGACATGGTCGCCACAAATCCGGGAGGTCGCTATCTTTCCGGCAAGTTCTCCATAAATCCGGCAATGTCGCCATAAATCCGGCAAGGTCGCCTAATTTCCGGCAAGGTCGCCATAAATCCGACGAGGTCGCCATATTTCCGGCGAGGTCGCCATAAATCCGGCAAGGTCGCCATAAATCCGGCGAGGTCGCCATAATTTCGGCAACGTCGCCATAAATCCGGCGAGGTCGCTAAATCCGGCGAGGTCTCCATATTTCCGGCAAGGTCGCCATAAATCCGGCGAGGTCGCATAAATCCGGCGAGGTCGCCTTAAATCCGGCAAGGTCGGCATAAATCGGGCGAGATCGCCATATTTCCGGCAAGGTCGCCACAAATCCGGCGAGGTCGCCATAAATCCGGCGAGTTCGCCATAAATCCGGCGAGGTCGGCAGAAATCCGGCGAGGTCACCATATTTCCGGCAAGGTCGCCATAAATCCGGCAAGGACGCCACAAATCCGGGAGGTCGCTAGCTTTCCGGCAAGTTCTCCATAAATCCGGCAATGTCGCCATAAATCCGGCGAGGTCGCCTAATTTCCGGCAAGGTCGTCATAAATCCGGCGAGGTCGCCATATTTCCGGCGAGGTCGCCATATTTCCGGCAAGGTCGCCAAAAATCCGGCGAGGTCGCCATTAATCCGGCAAGGTCGGCATAAATCCGTAGAGGTCGCCATGTTTCCGGCAAGGTCGCAATAAATCCGGCAAGGTCGCCATAAATCCGGCGAGGTCGCCATATTTCCGGCAAGGACGCCATAAATCCGGCAAGGTCGCCATAAATCCGGCGAGGTCGCCATATTTCCGGCGAGGTCACCATAAATCTGGCAAGGTCGCCATAAATCCGGCGAAGTCGCCTTATTTCCGGCGAGGTCGCTATCTTTCCGGCAAGGTCGCCATAAATCCGGCAAGGACGCCACAAATCCGGGAGGTCGCTATCTTTCCGGCAAGTTCTCCATAAATCCGGCAATATCGCCATAAATCCGGCGGGGTCGCCTAATTTCCGGCAAGGTCGCCATATTTCCGGCGAGGTCGCCATATTTCCGGCAAGGTCGCCATAAATCCGGCGAGGTCGCCATATTTCCGGCGACGTCGCCATATCTCCGGCAAGGTCGCCAGAAATCAGGCAAGGTCGCCAGAAATCCGGCAAGGTCGGCATAAATCCGGCGAGGTCGCCATATTTCCGGCAAGGTCGCCATAAATTCGGCGAGGTCGCCATATTTCCGGCGAGGTCACCACAAATCCGGCGAGGTCGCCATAAATCCGGCGAGTTCGCCATAAATCAGGCGAGGTCGCCATAAATCCGGTGAGGTCACCATATTTCCGGCATGGTCGCCATAAATCCGGCAAGGTCGCCATAAATCCGTCGAGATCGCCATATTTCCGGTAACGTCGGCATAAAGCCGGCGAAGTCGCCATATTTCCGGTAGGGTCGACATAAATCCGGCATGGTCGCCACAAATCCGACAAGGTCGCTATTTTCCGGCAAGGTCGCCATAAATCCGGCGAGGTCGCCATATTACCGGCAAGGTCGTCATAGATCCGGCAAGGTCGCCATAAATCCGGCAAGGTAGCCATAAACCATGCGAGGTCGCCATATTCCCGGAAAGGTAGCCATAAATTCGAAAAGGTCGCCATAAATCCGGCGAGATCGCCATAAATCCGGCAAGGTCGCCATAAATCTGGCGAGGTCGCCATATTTCCGGCAACGTCGCGATAAATCCGGCAAGGTCGCCATCAATCATGCGAGGTCGCCATATTTCGGGATAGGTCGCCATGAATCCGGCAAGTTCGCCATAAATCCGGCGAGGTCGCCATATTTCCGGCAAGGTCGCCATAAATCCGGCAAGGTCGCCATAAATCCGGCGAGGTCGCCAAATTTCCGGCAACGTCGCCATATATCCGGCAAGGTCGCCATAAATCATGCGAGGTCGCCATATTCCCGGAAAGGTAGCCACAAATCCGGAAAGGACGCCATAAATCCGGCAAGGTCGCCAAAAATCCGGTGAGGTCGCCTAATTTCCGGCAAGGTCGCCATAAATCCGGCAAGGCGCCATGAAAACGCAGAGGTGGCCATATTCCCGGCAAGGTCGCCATATTTCCGGCAAGGTCGCCATAAATCCGGCAAGGTCGCCATAAACCCGGCGAGATCGCCATATTTCCGGCAACGTCGGCATGAATCCGGCGCGGACGCCATATTCCCGCAAGGTCGACATAAATCCGACATGGTCGCCACAAATCCGGGAGGTCGCTATCTTTCCGGCAAGTTCTCCATAAATCCGGAAATGTCGCCATAAATCCGGCGAGGTCGCCTAATTTCCGGCAAGGTCGCCATAAATCCGGCGAGGTCGCCATATTTCCGGCAAGGTCGCCATAAATCCGGCGAGGTCGCCATTAATCCGGCAAGGTCGGCATAAATCCGACGAGGTCGCCATATTTCCGGCAAGGTCGCAATAAATGCGGCAAGGTCGCCATAAATCCGGAGAGGTCGCCATATTTCCGGCAAGGACGCCATAAATCCGGCAAGGTCGCCATAAATCCGGCGAGGTCGCCATATTTCCCGCGAGGAATCCATAAATCTGGCAAGGTCGCCATAAATCCGGCGAGGTCGCCATATTTCCGGCGAGGTCACCATAAATCCGGCAAGGTCGCCATAAATCCGGCAAGGTAGCCATAAATCCGGCGAGGTCGCCATAATTTCGGCAACGTCGCCATAAATCCGGCGAGGTCGCTAAATCCGGCGAGGTCTCGATATTTCCGGCAAGGTCGCCATAAATCCGGCGAGGTCGCATAAATCCGGCGAGGTCGCCTTAAATCCGGCACGGTCGGCAT
Source organism: Malacoraja senta (assembly GCA_038087875.1). Taxonomy (NCBI): domain Eukaryota; kingdom Metazoa; phylum Chordata; class Chondrichthyes; order Rajiformes; family Rajidae; genus Malacoraja; species Malacoraja senta. The sequence continues at coordinate 47,048 of JAXLNO010000946.1, read as the reverse complement.
TAATCCGGCGAGGTCGCCATATTTCCGGCAAGGTCGCCATAAATCCGGCGAGGTCGCCATATTTCCGGCAAGGTCGCCACAAATCCGGCGGGTCGCCATAAATCCGGCGAGTTCGCCATATATCCGGCGAGGTCGGCAGAAATCCGGCGAGGTCACCATATTTCCGGCATGGTCGCCATAAATCCGGCAAGGTCGCCATAAATCCGGCGAGATCGCCATATTTCCAGTAACGTCGGCATAAATCGGGCGAAGTCGCCATATTTCCGGTAGGGTCGACATAAATCCGGCATGCTCGCCACAAATCCGGCAAGGTCGCTATTTTCCGGCAAGGTCGCCATAAATCCGGCGAGGTCGCCATATTACCGGCAAGATCGCCATAGATCCGGCAAGGTCGCCATAAATCCGGCGAGGTCGCCATATTTCGGGAAAGGTCGCCATGAATCCGGCAAGTTCGCCATAATTCCGGCGAGGTCGCCATATTTCCGGCAAGGTCGCCATAAATCCGGCAAGGTCGCCATGAATCCGGCGAGGTCGCCATATTTCCGGCAACGTCGCCATAAATCCGGCAAGGTCGCCATAAATCATGCGAGGTCGCCATATTCCCGGAAAGGTAGCCATAAATCCGGAAAGGTCGCCATAAATCCGGCGAGGTCGCCATAAATCCGGCAAGGTCGCCAAAAATCCGGTGAGGTCGCCTAATTTCCGGAAAGGTCGCCATAAAATCCGGCAAGGCGCCATGAAAACGCAGAGGTGGACATATTCCCGGCAAGGTCGCCATATTTCCGGCAAGGTCGCCATAAATCCGGCAAGGTCGCCATAAACCCGGCGAGATCGCCATATTTCCGGCAACGTCGGCATAAATCCGGCGCGGACGCCATATTCCCCGCAAGGTCGCCATAAATCCGACATGGTCGCCACAAATCCGCCGAGGTCACCATTTTCCGGCAAGGTCGCCATAAATCCGGCAAGGTCGCCATAAATCCGGCGAGGTCGCCATATTTCCGGCAACGTCGCCATAAATGCGGCATGGTCGCCACAAATCCGGCGAGGTCGTCATTTTCCGGCAAGGTCGCGATAAATCCGGCAAGATCGCCATAAATCATGCGAGGTCGCCACATTTCCGGCAAGGACGCCATTAAACCGACAAGGTCGCCACAATTCCGGCAACGTCGCCACATTTCCGGCAAGGTCGGCACAAATCCGGCAAGGTCGCCACATTCCCGGCAAGGTCGCCATATTTCCGTCAAGGTCGCCATAAATCCGGCAATATCGACACAAATCCGGCACGGTCGCCATAAATCAGGCAAAGTCGCCACAAATCCGGTAGAGCAGCCTATTTCCGGCAAGGTCGCCATAAATCCGGCAAGGCCGCCATAAATCCGGCAAGGTCGCCACATTTCAGGCAAGGTCGCCATAAATCCGGCAAGGTCGCCATAAATCAGGCAAGGTCGCCATAAATCCGGCAAGTTCGCCACAAATCCGACAAGATCGCCATATTTCAGTCACGGTCGCCATATTTCCGGCAAGGTCGCGATAAATCCCGCAAGGTCGCCACAAATCCGCCAAGGTCGCCATATTTCCGGCAAGGTCGCCATAAATCCGGCAAGGTCGCCACAAATCCGGCAAGGTCGCCATATTTCCGGCAAGGTCGCCACGGATCCGGCAAGGTCGCCATAAATCCGGCGAGGTCGCCATATTTCCGGCGAGGAATCCATAAACCTGGCAAGGTCGCCATAAATCCGGCGAGGTCGCCATATTTCCGGCGAGGTCACCATAAATCCGGCAAGGTCGCCATAAATCCGGCATGGTCGCCATAAATCCGGCGAGGTCGCCATAATTTCGGCAACGTCGCCATAAATCCGGCGAGGTCGCTAAATCCGGCGAGTTCGCCATAAATCCGGCGAGGTCGGCAGAAATCCGGCGAGGTCACCATATTTCCGGCATGATCGCCATAAATCCGGCAAGGTCGCCATAAATCCGGCGAGATCGCCATATTTCCGGTAACGTCGGCATAAATCCGGCGAAGTCGCCATATTTCCGGTAGGGTGGACATAAATCCGGCATGGTCGACACAAATCCGGCAAGGTCGCTATTTTCCGGCAAGGTCGCCATAAATCCGGCGAGGTCGCCATATTACCGGCAAGGTCGCCATAGATCCGGCAAGCTCGCCATAAATCCGGCGAGGTCGCCATATTTCGGGAAAGGTCGCCATGAATCCGGCAAGTTCGCCATAAATCCGGCGAGGTCGCCATATTTCCGGCAAGGTCGCCATAAATCCGGCAAGGTCGCCATGAATCCGGCGAGGTCGCCATATTTCCGGCAACGTCGCCATAAATCCGGCAAGGTCGCCATAAATCGTGCGAGGTCGCCATATTCCCGGAAAGGTAGCCATGAATCCGGAAAGGTCGCCATAAATCCGGCGAGGTCGCCATAAATCCGGCAAGGTCGCCAAAAATCCGGTGAGGTCGCCTAATTTCCGGCAAGGTCGCAATAAATCCGGCAAGGCGCCATGAAAACACAGAGGTGGCCATATTCCCGGCAAGGTCGCCATATTTCCGGCAAGGTCGCCATAAATCCGGCAAGGTCGCCATAAACCCGGCGAGATCGCCATATTTCCGGCAACGTCGGCATAAATCCGGCGCGCACGCCATATTCCCGCAAGGTCGCCATAAATCCGACATGGTCGCCACAAATCCGGCGAGGTCACCATTTTCATGCAAGGTCGCCATAAATCCGGCAAGGTCGCCATAAATCCGGCGAGGTCGCCATATTTCCGGCAACGTCGCCATAAATCCGGCATGGTCGCCACAAATCCGGCGAGGTCGTCATTTCCGGCAAGGTCGCGATAAATCCGGCAAGATCGCCATAAATCATGCGAGGTCGACACATTTCCGGCAAGGACGCCATTAAACCGACAAGGTCGCCACAAATCCGGCAATGTCGCCACATTTCCGGCAAGATCGCCATAAATCCGGCAAGGTCGGCACAAATCCGGCAAGGTCGCCACATTTCAGGCAAGGTCGCCATAAATCCGGCAAGGTCGCCATAAATCAGGCAAGGTCGCCATAAATCCGGCAAGTTCGCCATAAATCCGACAAGATCGCCATATTTCAGTCACGGTCGCCATATTTCCGGCAAGGTCGCCATAAATCCGGCAAGGTCGCCATATTTCCGGCAAGGTCGCCACAGATCCGGCAAGGTCGCCATATTTCCGGCAAGATAGCCATAATCCCGGCAAGGTCGCCACAAATCCGGCAAGGACGGATTATTTCCGGCAAGGTCGCCATAATTCCGGCAAGGTGGCCTCAAATCAGGGAAGGTCGCCATATTTCCGGCAATGTCGCCATAAATCCAGAAGGTGGCCTCAAATCCGGCAAGGTCGCCACATTTCCGGCAAGGTCGCCACAAATCCGGCAAGGTCGCCACATTTCCGGCAAGGTCGCGATAAATCCGGCAAGGTCGCCATAAATCCGGCGAGGTCTCTATCTTTCCGGCAAGTTCGCCATAAATCCGGCAAGGTCGCCATAAATCAGGCGAGGTCGGCATATTTCCGGCAAGGTCGCCATATATCCGGCAAGGTGGCCATAATCCGGCGAGGTCGCCATAATTCCGGCAAGGTTGGCATAAATCCGGAGAGGTCGCCATCTTTCCGGCAAGTTGGCCATAAATCCGGCAAGGTCGCCATAAATCCGTCGTGGTCGCCATCTTTCCGGCAAGGTCGCCATAAATCCGACAAAGTCGCCATTAATCCGGCGAGGTCGCTATCTTTCCGGCAAATTCGCCATAAATCGGGCAAGGTCGCCATAAATCCGGCGAGATCGCCATATTTCCAGCAAGGTCGCGATAAATCCTGCAAGGTCGCCATAAACCCGGCGAGGTCGCTATCTTTCCGGCAAGTTCGACATAAATCCGGCAAGGTCGGCATAAATCCGGCAACGTCGCCATATTTCCGGCAAGGTCGCCATATATCCGGCAAGGTCGCCATAAATCCGCAAGGTCGCCACAAATCCGGCAAGGTCGCCATATTTCCGGCAAGGTCGCCACAGATCCGGCAAGTTCGCCATAAACCCGGCAAGGTCGCCATAAATCCGTCGTGGTCGCCATCTTTCCGGCAAGGTCGCCATAAATCTGGCAAGGTCGCCATCAATCCGGCGACGTCGCTATCTTCCGGCAAGTTCGCCATAAATCCGGCAAGGTCGCCATTAATCCGGCGAGGTCGCCATATTTCCGGCAAGGTCGCCATAAATCCGGCTAGGTCGCCATAAATCCGGCAAGGTCGCTAAAATCCGGCGATGTCTCCATATTTCTGGCAAGGTCGCCATAAATCCGGCGAGGACGCATAAATCCGGCGAGGTCGCCATTAATCCGGCAAGGTCGGCATAAATCCGGCGAGGTCGCCATATTTCCAGCAAGGTCGCGATAAATCCGGCAAGGTCGCCATAAACCCGGCGAGGTCGCTATCTTTCCGGCAAGTTCGACATAAATCCGGCAAGGTCGGCATAAATCCGGCAAGGTCGCCATCTTTCCGGCAAGGTCGCCATATATCCGGCAAGGTCGCCATAAATCCGGCAAGGTCGCCACAAATCCAGCAAGGTCGCCATATTTCCGGCAAGGTCGCCACAGATCCGGCAAGTTCGCCATAAACCCGGCAAGGTCGCCATAAATCTGTCGTGGTCGCCATCTTTCCGGCAAGGTCGCCATAAATCTGGCAAGGTCGCCATCAATCCGGCGACGTCGCTATCTTTCCGGTAACTTCGCCATAAATCCGGCAAGGTCGCCATTAATCCGGCGAGGTCGCCATATTTCCGGCAAGGTCGCCATAAATCCGGCTAGGTCGCCATAAATCCGGCAAGGTCGCTAAATCCGGCAATGTCTCCATATTTCTGGCAAGGTCGCCATAAATCCGGCGAGGACGCATAAATCCGGCGAGGTCGCCATTAATCCGGCAAGGTCGGCAATAAATCCGACGAGGTCGCCATATTTCAGCAAGGTCGCAATAAATCCGGCAAGGTCGCCATAAATCCGGCGAGGTCGCCATATTTCCGACAAGGACGCCATAAATCCGGCAAGGTCGCCATAAATCCGGCGAGGTCGCCATATTTCCGGTGAGGAATCCATAAATCTGGCAAGGTCGCCATAAGTCCGGCGAGGTCGCCATATTTCCGGCGAGGTCACCATAAATCCGGCAATGTCGCCATAAATCCGGCGAAGTCGCCTTATGTCCGGCGAGGTCGCTATCTTTCCGGCAAGGTCGCCATAAATCCGGCAAGGTGGCCACAAATCCGGCAAGATCGCCATTTTTCCGGCAAGGTCGCCATAAATCAGGCGAGGTCGCCATATTGCCGGCAAGGTCGCCATAGATCCGGCAAGGTCGCCATAAATCCAACGAGGTCGCCATATTTCCGGCAAGGTCGCCAAAATCCGGCGAGGTCGCCATTTTTCCGGCAAAGTCGCCATAAATCCAGCAAGTCGCCATATTTCCGGCAACGTCGCGATAAATCCGGCAAGGTCGCCATAAATCATGCGAGGTCGCCTTATTTCGGGAAAGGTCGCCATAAATCCGGCAAGTTCGCCATAATCCGGCGAGGTCGCCATATTTCCGGCAAGGTCGGCATAAATCCGTCGAGGTCGCCATATTCCGGCAACGTCGCCATAAATCCGGCAAGGTCGCCATAAACCACGCGAGGTCGCCATATTCCCGGAAAGGTCGCCATAAATCCGGAAAGGTCGCCATAAATCCGGCCGAGGTCGCCATAAATCAGGCGAGGTCGCCAAAAATCCGGCGAGGTCGCCTAATTTCCGGCAAAGTCGCCATAAATCCGGCAAGGTAGCCAGAAATGCGGCAAAGTCGACATATTTCCCGGCAAGGTCGCCATAAATCAGGCAAAGTCGGCACAAATGCGGCAAGCTCGGCATATTTCCGGCAATGTCGCCATGAATCCCGGCAAAGTCGCCACAGATCCGGCAAGGTAGCCATATTTCCGGTAAGGTCGCCATAAATCCTGCAAGGTCGACAAAAACCCGGCAAGGTCGCCATATTTCCAGCAAAGTCGCCATAAATCCGGCAAGGTGGCGTCAAATCCGGCAAGGTCGCAACATTTCGGCAATGTCGCCACAAATCCCACAAGGTCGCCATAAATCCGGCAAGGTCGCCACATTCCGGCAAGGTCGACAGAAATCCGGCAAGGTCGCCATAAATCCGGCAAGGTCGCTACATTTACGGCAATGTCGCCATATTTCCGGCAAGGTCGCCATAAATCCGGCAAGGTAGCCACAAATGCGGCAAGGTCGCCACATTGCCAGAAATGTCGCCATAAATCCGGCAAGGTCGCAACATCCCCGGCAAGGTCGCTATCAATCCGGCCATAAATCTGGCCATAAATTCGAGGTCGCCATAAAGCCGGCGATTTCGCCATATTTCCGGCGAGGTTGCCACAAATCCGGCGAGGTCGCCATAAATCCGGCGAGTTCGCCATAAATACGGCGAGGTCGGCATAAATCCGGCGAGGTCACCATATTTCCGGCATGGTCGCCATAAATCCGGCAAGGTCGCCATAAATCCGGCGAGATCGCCACAAATGCGGTAAGGTCGCCATATTCCCGGCAAGGTCGCCATAAATCCGGCGATGTCGCCATATTGCCGGCAAGGTCGCCATAGATCCGGCAAGGTCGCCATAAATCCGACGAGGTCGCCATATTTCCGGCAAGGTCGCCAAAATCCGGCGAGGTCGCCATATTTCCGGCAAAGTCGCCATAAATCCAGCAAGTTGCCATAAATCCGGCGAGGTCGCCATATTTCCGGCAACGTCGCGATAAATCCGGCAAGGTCGCCATAAATCATGCGAGGTCGCCATATTTCTGGAAAGGTCGCCATAAATCCGGCAAGTTCGCCATAAATCCGGCGAGGTCGCCATATTTCCGGCAAGGTCGGCATAAATCCGTCGAGGTAGCTATATTTCCGGCAACGTCGCCATAAATCCGGCAAGGTCGCCATAAACCACGCGAGGTCGCCATATTCCCGGAAAGGTCGCCATAAATCCGGAAAGGTCGCCATAAATCCGGCGAGGTCGCCATAAATCACGCGAGGTCGCCAAAAATCCGGCGAGGTCGCCTAATTTCCGGCAAAGTCGCCATAAATCCGGCAAGGTAGCCAGAAATGCGGCAAGGTCGCCATATTTCCGACACGGTCGCCATAAATCCGGCAAGGTCGCCATAAATCCGGCAAGGTCGCCACAAATCCGGCAGAGTCGCCTATTTCCGGCAAGGTTACCACAAATCCGGCAAGGTCGCCATATTTCCGGCAAGGTCGCCATAAATCCGGCAAGCTCGCCAAAAATCCATCAATGTCGCCATATTTCCGGCATGGTCGCCACAAATCCGGCAAGGTCGCCACAAATGCGGCAAGGTCGCCATATTTCCGGCAAGTTCGCCTTAAATCCGACAAGGTCGCCACAAATGCGGCAAGATCGCCATAAATCCGGCAAGGACGCCATAAATCCGGCAAGGTCGCCACAAATCAGGCAAGGTTGCCATATTTCCGGCAAGGTCGCAATAAATCCGGCAAGGTCGCCACAAATCCGGCAATGTCGCCATATTTCCGGCATGGTCGTCATAAATCAGGCAAGGTGGCCATGAATCCGACAAGGTAGCCATATTTCCGGCAAGTTCGCCATAAATCCGGCATGTTGGCCACAAATCAGGAAAGGTCGCCATATTTCAGGCAAGGTCGCCATAAATCCCGCAAGGTCGCCACTAATCCGGCAAGGTCGCCATAAATCCGGCAAGCTCGCCATAAATCCGGCAAGGTCGCCATATTTCCGGCACGATCGCCATAAATCCGGCAAGGTCGCCACATATCCGGCAAGGTCGCCATATTTCCGGCACGATCGCCATAAATCCGGCAATGTCGCCATAAATCCGGCAAGGTCGCCACAAATCCGGCAGAGTCGCCTATTTCCGGCAAGGTTGCCACAAATCCGGCAAGGTCGCCATATTTCCGGCAAGGTCGCCATAAATCCGGCAAGCTCGCCATAAATCCGGCAAGGTCGCCACAAATCCGGCAGAGTCGCCTACTTCCGGCAAGGTCGCCATAAATTCCGCAAGGTCGCCACAAATCCGGCAATGTCGCCATATTTCCGGCAAGGTCGCCATGAATCCGGCAAGGTCGCCACAAATCCGGCAAGGTAGCCATATTTCCGGCAAGGTCGCCATAAATCCGGCAAGGTCGCCACAAATCCGGCAAGGTCGCCATATTTCCGGCAAGGTCGCCACAAATCCGACAAGGTCGCCATAAATCCGGCGAGGTCGCCATAAATCAGGCGAGGTCGCCAAAAATCCGGCGAGGTCGCCTAATTTCCGGCAAAGTCGCCATAAATCCGGCAAGGTAGCCAGAAATGCGGCAAAGTCGACATATTTCCGGCAAGGTCGCCATAAATCAGGCAAAGTCGGCACAAATGCGGCAAGCTCGGCATATTTCCGGCAATGTCGCCATGAATCCGGCAAAGTCGCCACAGATCCGGCAAGGTAGCCATATTTCCGGTAAGGTCGCCATAAATCCTGCAAGGTCGACAAAAACCCGGCAAGGTCGCCATATTTCCAGCAAAGTCGCCATAAATCCGGCAAGGTGGCGTCAAATCCGGCAAGGTCGCAACATTTCGGCAATGTCGCCACAAATCCCACAAGGTCGCCATAAATCCGGCAAGGTCGCCACATTCCGGCAAGGTCGACAGAAATCCGGCAAGGTCGCCATAAATCCGGCAAGGTCGCTACATTTACGGCAATGTCGCCATATTTCCGGCAAGGTCGCCATAAATCCGGCAAGGTAGCCACAAATGCGGCAAGGTCGCCACATTGCCAGAAATGTCGCCATAAATCCGGCAAGGTCGCAACATCCCCGGCAAGGTCGCTATCAATCCGGCCATAAATCTGGCCATAAATTCGAGGTCGCCATAAAGCCGGCGATTTCGCCATATTTCCGGCGAGGTTGCCACAAATCCGGCGAGGTCGCCATAAATCCGGCGAGTTCGCCATAAATACGGCGAGGTCGGCATAAATCCGGCGAGGTCACCATATTTCCGGCATGGTCGCCATAAATCCGGCAAGGTCGCCATAAATCCGGCGAGATCGCCACAAATGCGGTAAGGTCGCCATATTCCCGGCAAGGTCGCCATAAATCCGGCGATGTCGCCATATTGCCGGCAAGGTCGCCATAGATCCGGCAAGGTCGCCATAAATCCGACGAGGTCGCCATATTTCCGGCAAGGTCGCCAAAATCCGGCGAGGTCGCCATATTTCCGGCAAAGTCGCCATAAATCCAGCAAGTTGCCATAAATCCGGCGAGGTCGCCATATTTCCGGCAACGTCGCGATAAATCCGGCAAGGTCGCCATAAATCATGCGAGGTCGCCATATTTCTGGAAAGGTCGCCATAAATCCGGCAAGTTCGCCATAAATCCGGCGAGGTCGCCATATTTCCGGCAAGGTCGGCATAAATCCGTCGAGGTAGCTATATTTCCGGCAACGTCGCCATAAATCCGGCAAGGTCGCCATAAACCACGCGAGGTCGCCATATTCCCGGAAAGGTCGCCATAAATCCGGAAAGGTCGCCATAAATCCGGCGAGGTCGCCATAAATCACGCGAGGTCGCCAAAAATCCGGCGAGGTCGCCTAATTTCCGGCAAAGTCGCCATAAATCCGGCAAGGTAGCCAGAAATGCGGCAAGGTCGCCATATTTCCGACATGGTCGCCATAAATCCGGCAAGGTCGCCATAAATCCGGCAAGGTCGCCACAAATCCGGCAGAGTCGCCTATTTCCGGCAAGGTTACCACAAATCCGGCAAGGTCGCCATATTTCCGGCAAGGTCGCCATAAATCCGGCAAGCTCGCCAAAAATCCATCAATGTCGCCATATTTCCGGCATGGTCGCCACAAATCCGGCAAGGTCGCCACAAATGCGGCAAGGTCGCCATATTTCCGGCAAGTTCGCCTTAAATCCGACAAGGTCGCCACAAATGCGGCAAGATCGCCATAAATCCGGCAAGGACGCCATAAATCCGGCAAGGTCGCCACAAATCAGGCAAGGTTGCCATATTTCCGGCAAGGTCGCAATAAATCCGGCAAGGTCGCCACAAATCCGGCAATGTCGCCATATTTCCGGCATGGTCGTCATAAATCCGGCAAGGTGGCCATGAATCCGACAAGGTAGCCATATTTCCGGCAAGTTCGCCATAAATCCGGCATGTTGGCCACAAATCAGGAAAGGTCGCCATATTTCAGGCAAGGTCGCCATAAATCCCGCAAGGTCGCCACTAATCCGGCAAGGTCGCCATAAATCCGGCAAGCTCGCCATAAATCCGGCAAGGTCGCCATATTTCCGGCACGATCGCCATAAATCCGGCAAGGTCGCCACATATCCGGCAAGGTCGCCATATTTCCGGCACGATCGCCATAAATCCGGCAATGTCGCCATAAATCCGGCAAGGTCGCCACAAATCCGGCAGAGTCGCCTATTTCCGGCAAGGTTGCCACAAATCCGGCAAGGTCGCCATATTTCCGGCAAGGTCGCCATAAATCCGGCAAGCTCGCCATAAATCCGGCAAGGTCGCCACAAATCCGGCAGAGTCGCCTACTTCCGGCAAGGTCGCCATAAATTCCGCAAGGTCGCCACAAATCCGGCAATGTCGCCATATTTCCGGCAAGGTCGCCATGAATCCGGCAAGGTCGCCACAAATCCGGCAAGGTAGCCATATTTCCGGCAAGGTCGCCATAAATCCGGCAAGGTCGCCACAAATCCGGCAAGGTCGCCATATTTCCGGCAAGGTCGCCACAAATCCGACAAGGTCGCCATATTTCCGGCAAGGTCACCATAAATCCGGCAAGGTCGCCACAAATCCGGCAAGGTGGCGTCAAAGCCGGCAAGGTCGCCACATTTCAATCAAGGTAGCCATAAATTCGGCAAGGTCGCGTCAAATCCGGCAAGGTCGCCACAAATCCGGCAAGGTAGCCATATTTCCGGCAAGGTCGCCATAAATCCGGCAAGGTCGCCACAAATCCGGCAAGGTCGCCATGTTTCTGGCACGGTCGCCACAAATCCGGCAAGGTCGCAACAAATCTGGCAAGGTCGCCGCAAATCCGACAAGGTCACCATATTTCCGGCAGGGACGTCATAAATCCTGCAAGGTCGCCACAAATCTGGCATTGTGGCCACAAATCAGGGAACCCGCCATATTTCCGGCAAGATCGCCAGAAATCCGGCAAGGTCGCCATATTCCCGGCACGATCGCCATAAATCCGGCAAGGTCGCCACAAATCCGGCAAGGTCGCCATATTTCCGGCATGGTCGCCATAAATCCGGCAATGTCGCCACAAATCCGGCAAGGTCGCCATAAATCCGGCAAGGTCGCCATAAATCCCACAAGGTCGCCACAAATCGGGCAACGTCGCCATATTTCCGGCAAGGTCGCCATAAATCCGGCAAGCTCGCCATAAATCCGGCAAGGTTGCCACAAATCCGGCAGAGTCGCCTATTTCCGGCAAGGTCGCCTTAAATCCGACAAGGTCGCCACAAATGCGGCAAGGTCGCCATAAATCCGGCAAGGACGCCATAAATCCGGCAAGGTCGCCACAAATCAGGCAAGGTTGCCATAATTCCGGCAAGGTCGCAATAAATCCGGCAAGGTCGCCACAAATCCGGCAATGTCGCCATATTTCCGGCATGGTCGTCATAAATTCGGCAAGGTGGCCATAAATCCGACAAGGTAGCCATATTTCCGGCTAGTTTGCCATAAATCCGGCATGTTGGCCACAAATCAGGGAAGGTCGCCATATTTCCGGCAAGGTCGCCATAAATCCGGCAAGGTCCCCATATTTCCTGCCTCATCGCCACAAATCCGGCAAGGTCGCCATATTTCCGGCAAGGTCGCCATAAATCCCGCAAGGTCGCCACAAATCCGGCAAGGTCGCCATATTTCCGGCAAGGTCGCCATAAATCCGGAAAGGTCGACATAAACCGGCAAGGTCGCCACAAATCCGGCAAAATCGCCTATTTCCGGCAAGGACGCCACAAATCCGGCAAGGTCGCCATATTTCCGGCAAGGTAGCCATAAATACGGCATGGAGGCCACAAATCAGGGAAGGTCGCCATATTTCCGGCAAGGTCGCATAAATCCGGCAAGTTCGCCATATTTCTGGCACGATCGCCATAAATCCGGCAAGGTCGCCACAAATCCGGCAAGGTCGCCATATTTCCGGCACGATCGCCATAAATCCGGCAAGGTCGCCACAAATCCGGCAAGGTCGCCATATTTCCGGCACGGTCGCCATAAATCCGGCAAGGTCGCCATAAATCCGGCAAGGTCGCCACAAATCCGGCAGTCGCCTATTTCCGGCAAGATTGCCACAAATCCGGCAAGGTCGCCATATTTCCGGCAAGGTCGCCATAAGTCCGGCAAGCTCGCCATAAATCCGGCAAGGTCGCCACAAATCCGGCAGAGTCGCCTATTTCCGGCAAGGTCGCCATAAATCCGGCACGGCCGCCACAAATCCGGCAAGGTCGCCACATTTCCGGCAAGGTCGCAACAAATCTGGCAAGGTCGCCGCAAACCCGACAACGTCGCCATATTTCCCGCAAGGTCGCCATAAATCCCGCAAGGTCGCCACAAATCCGGCAATGTCGCCATATTTCCGGCAAGGTCGCCATGAATCCGGCAAGGTCGCCACAAATCCCGCAAGGTAGCCATATTTCCGGCAAGGTCGCCATAAATCCGGCAAGGTCGCCATATTTCAGGCAAGGTCACCATAAATCCCTCAAGGTCGCCACAAGTCTGGCAAGGTCGCCATATTTCCGGCAAGGTCACCATAAATCCGGCAAGGTCGCCACTAATCCGGCAAGGTGGCGTCAAAGCCGGCAAGGTCGCCACATTTCAATCAAGGTAGCCATAAATTCGGCAAGGTCGCGTCAAATCCGGCAAAATCGCCACATTTGCAGGAAGGTCGCCATAGATCCGGCAAGGTCGCCACAAATCCGTCCAGGTCGCAACATTCCGGCAAGGTCGCCATAAATCCGGCATCGTCGCCATAAATCCGGCAAGGTCGCCACAAATCCGGCAAGGTCGCCATATTTCCTGCACGGTCGCCACATATCCGGCAAGGTCGCAACAAATCTGGCAAGGTCGCCGCAAATCCGACAAGGTCACCATATTTCCGGCAAGGTCGCCATAAATCCCGCAAGGTCGCCACAAATCTGGCAAGGTCGCCATATTTCCGGCAAGGTCGCATGAATCCGGCAAGGTCGCCACAAATCCGGCAAGGTTGCCATATTTCCGGCAAGGTCGCCATAAATCCGGCAAGGTTGCCACAAATCCGGCAATGTCGCCATATTTCCGGCATGGTCGCCTTAAATCCGACAAGGTCGCCACAAATGCGGCAAGGTCGCATAAATCCGGCAAGGACGCCATAAATCCGGCAAGGTCGCCACAAATCAGGCAAGGTTGCCATAATTCCGGCAAGGTCGCAATAAATCCGGCAAGGTCGCCACAAATCCGGCAATGTCGCCATATTTCCGGCATGGTCGTCATAAATTCGGCAAGGTGGCCATAAATCCGACAAGGTAGCCATATTTCCGGCTAGTTTGCCATAAATCCGGCATGTTGGCCACAAATCAGGGAAGGTCGCCATATTTCCGGCAAGGTCGCCATAAATCCGGCAAGGTCCCCATATTTCCTGCCTCATCGCCACAAATCCGGCAAGGTCGCCATATTTCCGGCAAGGTCGCCATAAATCCCGCAAGGTCGCCACAAATCCGGCAAGGTCGCCATATTTCCGGCAAGGTCGCCATAAATCCGGAAAGGTCGACATAAACCGGCAAGGTCGCCACAAATCCGGCAAAATCGCCTATTTCCGGCAAGGACGCCACAAATCCGGCAAGGTCGCCATATTTCCGGCAAGGTAGCCATAAATACGGCATGGAGGCCACAAATCAGGGAAGGTCGCCATATTTCCGGCAAGGTCGCATAAATCCGGCAAGTTCGCCATATTTCTGGCACGATCGCCATAAATCCGGCAAGGTCGCCACAAATCCGGCAAGGTCGCCATATTTCCGGCACGATCGCCATAAATCCGGCAAGGTCGCCACAAATCCGGCAAGGTCGCCATATTTCCGGCACGGTCGCCATAAATCCGGCAAGGTCGCCATAAATCCGGCAAGGTCGCCACAAATCCGGCAGTCGCCTATTTCCGGCAAGGTTGCCACAAATCCGGCAAGGTCGCCATATTTCCGGCAAGGTCGCCATAAGTCCGGCAAGCTCGCCATAAATCCGGCAAGGTCGCCACAAATCCGGCAGAGTCGCCTATTTCCGGCAAGGTCGCCATAAATCCGGCACGGCCGCCACAAATCCGGCAAGGTCGCCACATTTCCGGCAAGGTCGCAACAAATCTGGCAAGGTCGCCGCAAACCCGACAACGTCGCCATATTTCCCGCAAGGTCGCCATAAATCCCGCAAGGTCGCCACAAATCCGGCAATGTCGCCATATTTCCGGCAAGGTCGCCATGAATCCGGCAAGGTCGCCACAAATCCCGCAAGGTAGCCATATTTCCGGCAAGGTCGCCATAAATCCGGCAAGGTCGCCATATTTCAGGCAAGGTCACCATAAATCCCTCAAGGTCGCCACAAGTCTGGCAAGGTCGCCATATTTCCGGCAAGGTCACCATAAATCCGGCAAGGTCGCCACTAATCCGGCAAGGTGGCGTCAAAGCCGGCAAGGTCGCCACATTTCAATCAAGGTAGCCATAAATTCGGCAAGGTCGCGTCAAATCCGGCAAAATCGCCACATTTGCAGGAAGGTCGCCATAGATCCGGCAAGGTCGCCACAAATCCGTCCAGGTCGCAACATTCCGGCAAGGTCGCCATAAATCCGGCATCGTCGCCATAAATCCGGCAAGGTCGCCACAAATCCGGCAAGGTCGCCATATTTCCTGCACGGTCGCCACATATCCGGCAAGGTCGCAACAAATCTGGCAAGGTCGCCGCAAATCCGACAAGGTCACCATATTTCCGGCAAGGTCGCCATAAATCCCGCAAGGTCGCCACAAATCTGGCAAGGTCGCCATATTTCCGGCAAGGTCGCATGAATCCGGCAAGGTCGCCACAAATCCGGCAAGGTTGCCATATTTCCGGCAAGGTCGCCATAAATCCGGCAAGGTCGCCACAAATCCGGCAATGTCGCCATATTTCCGGCATGGTCGTCATAAATCCGGTAAGGTGGCCATATTTCCGGCAAGTTCGCCATAAATCCGGCATAGTGGCCACAAATCAGGGAACCCGCCATATTTCCGGCAAGATCGCCATAAATCCGGCAAGGTCGCCATATTTCCGGCACGATCGCCATAAATCCGGCAAGGTCGCCACAAATCCGGCAAGGTCGCCATATTTCCGGCACGGTCGCCATAAATCCGGCATGGTCGCCACAAATCCGACATGGTCACCATATTTCCGGCAAGGTCGCCATAAATCCCGCAAAGTCGCCACAAATCTGGCAAGGTCGCCATATTTCCGGCAAGGTCGCATGAATCCGGCAAGGTCGCCACAAATCCGGCAAGGTTGCCATATTTCCGGCAAGGTCGGCATAAATCCGGCAAGGTCGCCACAAATCCGGCAATGTCGCCATATTTCCGGCATGGTCGTCATAAATCCGGCAAGGTCGCCATATTTCCGGCAAGGTCGCCATAAATCCGGCAAGCTCGCCATAAATCCGGCAAGGTCGCCACAAATCCTACAGAGTCGCCTATTTCCGGCAAGGTCGCCATAAATCCGGCACGGCCGCCACAAATCTGGCAAGGTCCCCACATTTCCGGCAAGGTCGCAACAAATCTGGCAAGGTCGCCGCAAATCCGACAAGGTCGCCATATTTCCGGCAAGGTCGCCATAAATCCCGCAAGGTCGCCACAAATCTGGCAAGGTCGCCATATTTCCGGCAAGGTCGCATGAATCCGGCAAGGTCGCGACAAATCCGGCAAGGTAGCCATATTTCCGGCAAGGCCGCCATAAATCCGGCAAGGTCGCCACAAATCCGGCAAGGTCGCCATATTTCCGGCAAGGTCGCCACAAATCCGGCAAGGCCGCCATATTTCCGGCAAGGTCGCCATAAATCCGGCATGGTGGCCACAAATCAGGGAAGGTCGCCATATTTCCGGCAAGGTCGCCATAAATCCGGCAAGTTCGCCATATTTCCGGCACGATCGTCATAAATCCTGCAAGGTCGCCACAAATCCGGCAAGGTCGCCATATTTCCGGCACGGTCGCCATAAATCTGGCAAGGTCTCCACAAATCCGGCAAGGTCGCCATATTTCCGGCAAGGTCGCCATAAATCCCGCAAGGTCGCCACAAATCCGGCAAGGTCGCCATATTTCCGGCAAGGTCGCCATAAATCCGGCACGGCCGCCACAAATCTGGCAAGGTCGCCACATTTCCGGCAAGGTCGCAACAAATCTGGCAAAGTCGCCACAATTCCGACAAGGTCGCCATATTTCCGGCAAGGTCGCCTTAAATCCCGCAAGGTCGCCACAAATCCGGCAGAGTCGCCTATTTCCGGCAAGGTTGCCACAACTCCGTCAAGGTCGCCATATTTCCGGCAAGGTCGCCATAAGTCCGGCAAGCTCGCCATAATTCCTGCAAGGTCGCCACAAATCCGGCAGAGTCGCCTATTTCCGGCAAGGTCGCCATAAATCCGGCACGGCCGCCACAAATCCGGCAAGGTCGCCACATTTCCGGCAAGGTCGCAACAAATCTGGCAAGGTCGCCGCAAACCCGACAACGTCGCCATATTTCCGGCAAGGTCGCCACATTTCCGGCAAGGTCGCAACAAATCTGGCAAGGTCGCCGCAAACCCGACAACGTCGCCATATTTCCGGCAAGGTCGCCATATTTCCGGCAAGGTCGCCATGAATCCGGCAAGGTCGCCACAAATCCCGCAAGGTAGCCATATTTCCGGCAAGGTCGCCATAAATCCGGCAAGGTTGCCATATTTCAGGCAAGGTCACCATAAATCCCGCAAGGTCGCCACAAATCTGGCAAGGTCGCCATATTTCCTGCAAGGTCACCATAAATCCGGCAAGGTCGCCACTAATCCGGCAAGGTGGCGTCAAAGCCGGCAAAGTCGCCACATTTCAATCAACGTAGCCATAAATTCGGCAAGGTCGCGTCAAATCCGGCAAAATCGCCACATTTCCGGGAAGGTCGCCATAGATCCGGCAAGGTCGCCACAAATCCGGCCAGGTCGCAACATTCCGGCAAGGTCGCCATAAATCCGGCATCGTCGCCATAAATCCGGCAAGGTCGCCACAAATCCGGCAAGGTCGCCATATTTCCGGCACGGTCGCCACATATCCGGCAAGGTCGCAACAAATCTGGCAAGGTCGCCGCAAATCCGACAAGGTCACCATATTCCCGGCAAGGTCGCCATAAATCCCGCAAGGTCGCCACAAATCTGGCAAGGTCGCCATATTTCCGGCAAGGTCGCATGAATCCGGCAAGGTCGCCACAAATCCGGCAAGGTTGCCATATTTCCGGCAAGGTCGCCATAAATCCGGCAAGGTCGCCACAAATCCGGCAATGTCGCCATATTTCCGGCATGGTCGTCATAAATCCGGTAAGGTGGCCATATTTCCGGCAAGTTCGCCATAAATCCGGCATAGTGGCCACAAATCAGGGAACCCGCCATATTTCCGGCAAGATCGCCATAAATCCGGCAAGGTCGCCATATTTCCGGCACGATCGCCATAAATCCGGCAAGGTCGCCACAAATCCGGCAAGGTCGCCATATTTCCGGCACGGTCGCCATAAATCCGGCAAGGTCGCCACAAATCCGACATGGTCACCATATTTCCGGCAAGGTCGCCATAAATCCCGCAAGGTCGCCAAAAATCTGGCAAGGTCGCCATATTTCCGGCAAGGTCGCATGAATCCGGCAAGGTCGCCACAAATCCGGCAAGGTTGCCATATTTCCGGCAAGGTCGGCATAAATCCGGCAAGGTCGCCACAAATCCGGCAATGTCGCCATATTTCCGGCATGGTCGTCATAAATCCGGTAAGGTGGCCATATTTCAGGCAAGTTCGCCATAAATCCGGCATAGTGGCCACAAATCAGGGAACCCGCCATATTTCCGGCAAGATCGCCATAAATCCGGCAAGGTCGCCATATTTCCGGCACGATCGCCATAAATCCGGCACGGTCGCCACAAATCCGGCAAGGTCGCCATATTTCCGGCACGGTCGCCATAAATCCGGCAAGGTCGCCACAAATCCGACATGGTCACCATATTTCCGGCAAGGTCGCCATAAATCCCGCAAGGTCGCCACAAATCTGGCAAGGTCGCCATATTTCCGGCAAGGTCGCATGAATCCGGCAAGGTCGCCACAAATCCGGCAAGGTTGCCATATTTCCGGCAAGGTCGGCATAAATCCGGCAAGGTCGCCACAAATCCGGCAATGTCGCCATATTTCCGGCATGGTCGTCATAAATCCGGCAAGGTGGCCATATTTCCGGCAAGTTCGCCATAAATCCGGCATGGTGGCCACAAATCAGGGAACCCGCCATATTTCCGGCAAGATCGCCATAAATCCGGCAAGGTCGCCATATTTCCGGCACGATCGCCATAAATCCGGCAAGGTCGCCACAAATCCGTCAAGGTCGCCATATTTCCGGCACGGTCGCCATAAATCCGGCAAGGTCGCCACAAATCCGGCAAGGTCGCCATAAATCCGGCAAGGTCGCCATAAATCCCGCAAGGTCGCCACAAATCCGGCAAGGTCGCCATATTTCCGGCAAGGTCGCCATAAATCCGGCAAGCTCGCCATAAATCCGGCAAGGTCGCCACAAATCCGACAGAGTCGCCTATTTCCGGCAAGGTCGCCATAAATCCGGCACGGCAGCCACAAATCTGGCAAGGTCCCCACATTTCCGGCAAGGTCGCAACAAATCTGGCAAGGTCGCCGCAAATCTGGCAAGGTCGCCATATTTCCGGCAAGGTCGCATGAATCCGGCAACGTCGCGACAAATCCGGCAAGGTAGCCATATTTCCGGCAAGGCCGCCATAAATCCGGCAAGGTCGCCACAAATCCGGCAAGGTCGCCATATTTCCGGCAAGGTCGCCACAAATCCGGCAAGGTCGCCATATTTCCGGCAAGGTCGCCATAAATCCGCATGGTCGCCACAAATCAGGGAAGGTCGCCATATTTCC
>JAXLNO010000946.1:0-27614 GCA_038087875.1 Malacoraja senta | reverse complement strand
CACATTTCAATCAAGGTAACCATAAATTCGGCAAGGTCGGGTCAAATCCGGCAAGGTCGGCACATTTCCGGCAAGGTCGCCATAGATCCGGCAAGGTCGCCACAAATCCAGCAAGGTCGCAAAATTCCGGCAAGGTCGCCATAAATCCGGCATCGTCGCCACAAATCCGGGAAGGTCACCACATTTCCGGCAAGGTCGCCATTAATCCGGCAAGGTCGCCACAAGTCCGACAAGGTCGCCACATTGCCGGAAAGGGCGCCATAAATCAGACAAGCTCGCCACAAATCCCACAAGGTCGCCATAAACGCGGCAAGGTCGCCACAAATACGGCAAGGTCGCCACATCCCCGGCAAGGTCGCCATAAATTCGGCCATAAATCCGGCCATAAATTCGAGGTCGCCATAAAGCCGGCGATTCCGCAATATTTCCGGCGACGTCGCCAGAAATCCGGCAAAGTCGCCAGAAATCCGGCGAGGTCCCCATATTTCCGGCAAATTCGGCACAAATCCGGCAAGTTCGCCATAAACCCGGCAAGTTGACCACAAATCCGGCAAGGTCGCCATATTTCACGCAAGGTCGCCATAAATCCAGCAAGATCGCCATAAATCCGGCGAGGTCGCCATATTTCCGGCAAGGTCGCCATCAATCCGGCATGGGCGCCACAAATCCGGCGAGGTCGCCATTTTCCGGCAAGGTCGCGATAAATCCGGGAAGGTCGCCATAAATCATGCGAGGTCGCCATATTTCCGGAGAGGTCGCCATAAATCCAGGCAAGTTCTCCATAAATCCGGGGAAGTAGCCATATTTCCGGCAAGGTCGCCATCAATCCGGCAAGGTCGCCATAAATCCGGCGAGGTCGCCATAAATCCGGCAAGGTCGGCATAAATCCGGCGAGGTCGCCATATTTCCGGCAACGTCGCCATAAATCCGGCAAGGTCGCCATAAATCCGGCGAGGTCGCCACATTTCAATCAAGGTAACCATAAATTCGGCAAGGTCGGGTCAAATCCGGCAAGGTCGGCACATTTCCGGCAAGGTCGCCATAGATCCGGCAAGGTCGCCACAAATCCAGCAAGGTCGCAAAATTCCGGCAAGGTCGCCATAAATCCGGCATCGTCGCCACAAATCCGGGAAGGTCACCACATTTCCGGCAAGGTCGCCATTAATCCGGCAAGGTCGCCACAAGTCCGACAAGGTCGCCACATTGCCGGAAAGGGCGCCATAAATCAGACAAGCTCGCCACAAATCCCACAAGGTCGCCATAAACGCGGCAAGGTCGCCACAAATACGGCAAGGTCGCCACATCCCCGGCAAGGTCGCCATAAATTCGGCCATAAATCCGGCCATAAATTCGAGGTCGCCATAAAGCCGGCGATTCCGCAATATTTCCGGCGACGTCGCCAGAAATCCGGCAAAGTCGCCAGAAATCCGGCGAGGTCCCCATATTTCCGGCAAATTCGGCACAAATCCGGCAAGTTCGCCATAAACCCGGCAAGTTGACCACAAATCCGGCAAGGTCGCCATATTTCACGCAAGGTCGCCATAAATCCAGCAAGATCGCCATAAATCCGGCGAGGTCGCCATATTTCCGGCAAGGTCGCCATCAATCCGGCATGGGCGCCACAAATCCGGCGAGGTCGCCATTTTCCGGCAAGGTCGCGATAAATCCGGGAAGGTCGCCATAAATCATGCGAGGTCGCCATATTTCCGGAGAGGTCGCCATAAATCCAGGCAAGTTCTCCATAAATCCGGGAAGTAGCCATATTTCCGGCAAGGTCGCCATCAATCCGGCAAGGTCGCCATAAATCCGGCGAGGTCGCCATAAATCCGGCAAGGTCGGCATAAATCCGGCGAGGTCGCCATATTTCCGGCAACGTCGCCATAAATCCGGCAAGGTCGCCATAAATCCGGCGAGGTCGCCATAAATCCGGCGAGGTCTCTATCTTTCCGGCAAGTTCGCCATAAATCCGGCTAGGTCGCCATAAATCCGGCGAGGTCGCCATATTTCCGGCAAGGTCGCCATATATCCGGCAAGGTGGCCATAATCCGGCGAGGTCGCCATAATTCCGGCAAGGTTGCCATAAATCCGGAGAGGTCGTCATCTTTCCGGCAAGTTCGCCATAAATCCGGCAAGGTCGCCATAAATCCGTCGTGGTCGCCATCTTTCCGGCAAGGTCGCGATAAATCCGGCAACGTCGCCATCAATCCGGCGAGGTCGCTATCTTTCGGGCAAGTTCGCCATAAATTCGGCAAGGTCGCCATTAATCCGGCGAGGTCGCCATATTTCCAGCAAGGTCGCGATAAATCCGGCAAGGTCGCCATAAACCCGGCGAGGTCGCTATCTTTCCGGCAAGTTCGCCATAAATCCGGCAAGGTCGCCATAAATCCGTGGAGGTCGCCATATTTCCGGCAAGGTCGCCATAAATCCCGCTAGGTCGCCATAAATCCGGCAAGGTCGCTAAATCCGGCGATGTCTCCATATTTCTGGCAAGGTCGCCATAAATCCGGCGAGGACGCATAAATCCGGCGAGGTCGCCATTAATCCGGCAAGGTCGGCATAAATCCGACGAGGTCGCCATATTTCCGGCAAGGTCGCAATAAATCCGGCAAGGTCGCCATAAATCCGGCGAGGTCGCCATATTTCCGGCAAGGACGCCATCAATCCGGCAACGTCGCCATAAATCCGGCGAGGTCGCCATATTTCCGGCGAGGAATCCATAAATCTGGCAAGGTCGCCATAAATCCGGCGAGATCGCCATATTTCCGGCGAGGTCACCATAAATCCGGCAATGTCGCCATAAAGCCGGCGAAGTCGCCTTATTTCCGGCGAGGTCGCTATCTTTCCGGCAAGGTCGCCATAAATCCGGCAAGGACGCCACAAATCCGGGAGGTCGCTAGCTTTCCGGCAAGTTCTCCATAAATCCGGCAATGTCGCCATAAATCCGGCGAGGTCGCCTAATTTCCGGCAAGGTCGCCATAAATCCGGCGAGGTCGCCATATTTCCGGCGAGGTCGCCATATTTCCGGCAAGGTCGCCATAAATCCGGCGAGGTCGCCATTAATCCGGCAAGGTCGGCATAAATCCGACGAGGTCGCCATATTTCCGGCAAGGTCGCAATAAATCCGGCAAGGTCGCCATAAATCCGGCGAGGTCGCCATATTTCCGGCAAGGACGCCATAAATCCGGCAAGGTCGCCATAAATCCGGTGAGGTCGCCATATTTCCGGCGAGGAATCCATAAATCTGGCAAGGTCGCCATAAATCCGGCGAGGTCGCCATATTTCCGGCGAGGACACCATAAATCCGGCAATGTCGCCATAAATCCGGCGAAGTCGCCTTATTTCCGGCGAGGTCGCTATCTTTCCGGCAAGGTCGCCATAAATCCGGCAAGGACGCCACAAATCCGGGAGGTCGCTATCTTTCCGGCAAGTTCTCCATAAATCCGGCAAGGTCGCGACAAATCCGGCGAGGTCTCCATTTTCCGGCAAGGTCGCGATAAATCCGGCAATGTCGTCATAAATCATGCGAGGTCGCCATATTTCCGGAGAGGTCGCCATAAATCCGGCAACGTCGGCGTAAATCCGGCGAGGTCGCCATATTTCCGGCAACGTCGCCATAAATCCGGCAAGGTCGCCATAAATCATGAGAGGTCGCCTAATTTCCATCAAGGTGGCCATAAATCCGGCAATGTCGCCATAAAACCGGCGAGGTCGCCATATTTCCGGCAAGGTCGCGATAAATCCGGCAAGATCGCCATAAATCCGGCAAGGTCTCTATCTTTCCGGCGAGTTCGCCATAATCCGGCAAGGTCGCCACAAATCCGGCTGAGTCGCTATTTCCGGCAAGGTCGCCATAAATGCGGCACGGCCGCCACGAATCGGGCAAGGTCGCCACATTTCCGGCAAGGTCGCAACAAATATGCCAAGGTCGCCACAAATCCGACAAGGTCGACATATTTCCGGCAACGTCGCCATAAATCCTGCAAGGTCGCCACATATCCGGCAAGGTCGCCATGTTTCCGGCAAGTTCGCCATGAATCCTGCAAAGTCGCCACAAATCCGGCATGGTAGCCATATTTCCGGCAAGGTCGCCATAAATCCTGCAAGGTCGCTAAAATCCCGGCAAGGTCGCCATATTTCCGGCCATAAATCTGGCCATAAATTCGAGGTCGCCAGAAATCCGGCAAGGTCGCCAGAAATCCGGCGAGGTCCCCATATTTCCGGCAAGTTCGCCACAAATCCGGCAAGTTCGTCATAAATCCGGCAAGGTCGCCACAAATCCGGCAGAGTCGCTATTTCCGGCAAGGTCGCCACAAATCCGGCAGAGTCGCTATTTCCGGCAAGGTCGCTATAAATCCGGCACGGCCTCCACGAATCCGGCAAGGTCGCCACATTTCCGGCAAGGTCGCAACAAATATGCCAAGGTCGCCACAAATCCGACAAGGTCGACATATTTCCGGCAACGTCGCCATAAATCCTGCAAGGTCGCCACATATCCGGCAAGGTCGCCATGTTTCCGGCAAGGTCGCCATGAATCCGGCAAAGTCGCCACAAATCCGGCAAGGTAGCCATATTTCCGGCAAGTTCGCCATAAATCCTGCAAGGTCGCTAAAATGCCGGCAAGGTCGCCATATTTCCGGCAAGGTCGCCACAAATGCGGCAAGGTCGACATATTTCCGGCAAGGTCGCCATGAATCCGGCAAGGTCGCCTCAAATCCGGCAAGGTCGCCATATTTCCATCAAAGTCACCATAAACCCGGCAAGGTGGCGTCAAATCCGGCAAGGTCGCCACATTTCCGACAAGGTCGCCATAGGTCCGGCAAGGTCGCCACAAATCCGGCAAGGTCGCAACATTTCGGCAAGGTCGCCGTACATCCAGCATCGTCGCCACAAATCCGGCAAGGTCGCCACATTCCGGCAAGGCCGCCATAAATCCGGCAAGGTCGCCATAAATCCGGCAAGGTCGCCACAAATCCGGCAAGGTCGCCATAAATCCGGCAAGGTCGCCACAAATCCGGCAAGGTGGCGACAAATACGGCAAGGTCGCCACATTTCAATCAAGGTAACCATAAATTCGGCAAGGTCGGGTCAAATCCGGCAAGGTCGGCACATTTCCGGCAAGGTCGCCATAAATCCGGCAAGGTCGCCACAAATCCAGCAAGGTCGCAAAATTCCGGCAAGGTCGCCATAAATCCGGGGAAGTAGCCATATTTCCGGCAAGGTGGCCATAAATCCGGCAAGGTGGCCATAAATCCGGCGAGGTCGCCATAAATCCGTCAAGGTCGGCATAAATCCGGCGAGGTCGCCATATTTCCGGCAAGGTCGCCATAAATCCGGCAAAGGTCGCCACAAATGCGGTAAGTTCGCCATATTCCCGGGAAGGCCCCCAAAAATCCGGCAAGGTAGCCATAAATCCGGCAAGGTCGCCACAAATCCGGCAAGATCGCCATAAATCCGGCAAGGTCGCCACAAATCCGGCAAGGTCGCCACAAATCCGGCAGAGTCGCTATTTCCGGCAAGGTCGCCACAAATCCGGCAGAGTCGCTATTTCCGGCAAGGTCGCTATAAATCCGGCACGGCCTCCACGAATCCGGCAAGGTCGCCACATTTCCGGCAAGGTCGCAACAAATATGCCAAGGTCGCCACAAATCCGACAAGGTCGACATATTTCCGGCAACGTCGCCATAAATCCTGCAAGGTCGCCACATATCCGGCAAGGTCGCCATGTTTCCGGCAAGGTCGCCATGAATCCGGCAAAGTCGCCACAAATCCGGCAAGGTAGCCATATTTCCGGCAAGTTCGCCATAAATCCTGCAAGGTCGCTAAAATGCCGGCAAAGGTCGCCATATTTCCGGCAAGGTCGCCACAAATGCGGCAAGGTCGACATATTTCCTGCAAGGTCGCCATGAATCCGGCAAGGTCGCCTCAAATCCGGCAAGGTCGCCATATTTCCATCAAAGTCACCATAAACCCGGCAAGGTGGCGTCAAATCCGGCAAGGTCGCCACATTTCCGACAAGGTCGCCATAGGTCCGGCAAGGTCGCCACAAATCCGGCAAGGTCGCAACATTTCGGCAAGGTCGCCGTACATCCAGCATCGTCGCCACAAATCCGGCAAGGTCGCCACATTCCGGCAAGGTCGCCATAAATCCGGCAAGGTCGCCATAAATCCGGCAAGGTCGCTACATTTACGGCAAGGTCGCCATATTTTCGGCAAGCTCGCCATAAATCCGGTAAGGTAGCCACAAATTCGGCAAGGTCGACATATTTCTGAAAGGTCGCCATAAATCAGGCAAAGTCGGCACAAATGCGGCAAGCTCGGCATATTTCCGGCAAGGTCGCCATAAATCCGGCAAGGTAGCCACAAATGCGGTAAGGTCGCCATATTCCCGGCAAGGCCGCCATAAATCCGGCAAGGTCGCCATAAATCCGGCAAGGTCGCCACAAATCCGGCAAGGTCGCCATAAATCCGGCAAGGTCGCCACAAATCCGGCAAGGTGGCGACAAATACGGCAAGGTCGCCACATTTCAATCAAGGTAACCATAAATTCGGCAAGGTCGGGTCAAATCCGGCAAGGTCGGCACATTTCCGGCAAGGTCGCCATAAATCCGGCAAGGTCGCCACAAATCCAGCAAGGTCGCAAAATTCCGGCAAGGTCGCCATAAATCCGGGGAAGTAGCCATATTTCCGGCAAGGTGGCCATAAATCCGGCAAGGTGGCCATAAATCCGGCGAGGTCGCCATAAATCCGTCAAGGTCGGCATAAATCCGGCGAGGTCGCCATATTTCCGGCAACGTCGCCATAAATCCGGCAAGGTCGCCATAAATCCGGCGAGGTCGCCATAAATCCGGCGAGGTCTCTATCTTTCCGGCAAGTTCGCCATAAATCCGGCTAGGTCGCCATAAATCCGGCGAGGTCGCCATATTTCCGGCAAGGTCGCCATATATCCGGCAAGGTGGCCATAATCCGGCGAGGTCGCCATAATTCCGGCAAGGTTGCCATAAATCCGGAGAGGTCGTCATCCTTCCGGCAAGTTCGCCATAAATCCGGCAAGGTCGCCATAAATCCGTCGTGGTCGCCATCTTTCCGGCAAGGTCGCCATAAATCCGGCAAGGTCGCCATCAATCCGGCGAGGTCGCTATCTTTCGGGCAAGTTCGACATAAATTCGGCAAGGTCGCCATTAATCCGGCGAGGTCGCCATATTTCCAGCAAGGTCGCGATAAATCCGGCAAGGTCGCCATAAACCCGGCGAGGTCGCTATCTTTCCGGCAAGTTCGCCATAAATCCGGCAAGGTCGCCATAAATCCGTCGAGGTCGCCATATTTCCGGCAAGGTCGCCATAAATCCGGCTAGGTCGCCATAAATCCGGCAAGGGCGCTAAATCCGGCGATGTCTCCATATTTCTGGCAAGGTCGCCATAAACCCGGCGAGGACGCATAAATCCGGCGAGGTCGCCATTAATCCGGCAAGGTCGGCATAAATCCGACGAGGTCGCCATATTTCCGGCAAGGTCGCAATAAATCCGGCAAGGTCCCCATAAATCCGGCGAAGTCGCCTTATTTCCGGCGAGGTCGCTATCTTTACGGCAAGGTCGCCATAAATCCGGCAAGGACGCCACAAATCCAGGAGGTCGCTAGCTTTCCGGCAAGTTCTCCATAAATCCGGCAATGTCGCCATAAATCCGGCGAGGTCGCCTAATTTCCGGCAAGGTCGCCATAAATCCGGCGAGGTCGCCATATTTCCGGCGAGGTCGCCATATTTCCGGCAAGGTCGCCATAAATCCGGCGAGGTCGCCATTAATCCGGCAAGGTCGGCATAAATCCGACGAGGTCGCCATATTTCCGGCAAGGTCGCAATAAATCCGGCAAGGTCGCCATAAATCCGGCAAGGTCGCCATATTTCCGGCAAGGACGCCATAAATCCGGCAAGGTCGCCATAAATCCGGCGAGGTCGCCATATTTCCGGCGAGGAATCCATAAATCTGGCAAGGTCGCCATAAATCCGGCGAGGTCGCCATATTTCCGGCGAGGTCACCATAAATCCGGCAATGTCGCCATAAATCCGGCGAAGTCGCCTTATTTCCGGTGAGGTCGCTATCTTTCCGGCAAGGTCGCCATAAATCCGGCAAGGACGCCACAAATCCGGGAGGTCGCTATCTTTCCGTCAAGTTCTCCATAAATCCGGCAATGTCGCCATAAATCCGGCGAGGTCGCCTAATTTCCGGCAAGGTTGCCATAAATCCGGCGAGGTCGCCATATTTCCGGCGACGTCGCCATATCTCCGGCAAGGTCGCCATAAATCAGGCAAGGTCGCCATAAATCCGGTAAGGTCGCCATAAATCCGGCGAGGTCGCCATAATTTCGGCAACGTCGCCATAAATCCGGCGAGGTCGCTAAATCCGGCGAGGTCTCCATATTTCCGGCAAGGTCGCCATAAATCCGGCGAGGTCGCATAAATCCGGCGAGGTCGCCTTAAATCCGGCAAGGTCGGCATAAATCCGGCGAGGTCGCCATATTTCCGGCAAGGTCGCCATAAATCCGGCGAGGTCGCCATATTTCCGGCAAGGTCGCCATAAATCCGGCAAGGTCGCCATAAATCCGGCGAGGTCGCCATATTTCAGGCAA
The DNA here is from genome assembly GCA_038087875.1 of Malacoraja senta. Classification (NCBI taxonomy): domain Eukaryota; kingdom Metazoa; phylum Chordata; class Chondrichthyes; order Rajiformes; family Rajidae; genus Malacoraja; species Malacoraja senta. The sequence continues at coordinate 18,992 of JAXLNO010000946.1, read as the reverse complement.
CGTCGGCATAAATCCGGCAAGGTCGCCATAAATCATGCGAGGTCGCCATATTCCCGGAAAGGTAGCCATAAATCCGGAAAGGTCGCCATAAATCCGGCGAGGTCGCCATAAATCCGGCAAGGTCGCCAAAAATCCGGTGAGGTCGCCTAATTTCCGGCAAGGTCGCCATAAATCCGGCAAGGCGCCATGAAAACGCTGAGGTGGCCATATTCCCGGCAAGGTCGCCATATTTCCGGCAATGTCGCCATAAATCCGGCGAGGTCGCCTAATTTCCGGCAAGGTCGCCATAAATCCGACGAGGTCGCCATATTTCCGGCGAGGTCGCCATAAATCCGGCGAGGTCGGCAGAAATCCGGCGAGGTCACCATATTTCCGGCAAGGTCGCCATAAATCCGGCAAGGTCGCCATAAATCCGGCGAGGTCGCCATAATTTCGGCAACGTCGCCATAAATTCGGCGAGGTCGCTTAATCCGGCGAGGTCTCCATATTTCCGGCAAGGTCGCCATAAATCCGGCGAGGTCGCATAAATCCGGCGAGGTCGCCTTAAATCCGGCAAGGTCGGCATAAATCGGGCGAGAACGCCATATTTCCGGCGAGGTCGCCATAAATCCGGCGAGGTCTCTATCTTTCCGGCAAGTTCGCCATAAATCCGGCTAGGTCGCCATAAATCCGGCGAGGTCGCCATATTTCCGGCAAGGTCGCCATATATCCGGCAAGGTGGCCATAATCCGGCGAGGTCGCCATAATTCCGGCAAGGTTGCCATAAATCCGGAGAGGTCGTCATCCTTCCGGCAAGTTCGCCATAAATCCGGCAAGGTCGCCATAAATCCGTCGTGGTCGCCAGCTTTCCGGCAAGGTCGCGATAAATCCGGCAAGGTCGCCATAAACCAGGCGAGGTCGCTATCTTTCCGGAAAGTTCGCCATAAATCCGGCGAGGTCGCCATATTTCCGGCGAGGTCGCCACAAATCCGGCGAGGTCGCCATAAATCCGGCGAGGTCGCCATTAATCCGGCAAGGTCGGCATAAATCCGTAGAGGTCGCCATGTTTCCGGCAAGGTCGCAATAAATCCGGCAAGGTCGCCATAAATCCGGCGAGGTCGCCATATTTCCGGCAAGGACGCCATAAAGCCGGCAAGGTCGCCATAAATCCGGCGAGGTCGCCATATTTCCGGCGAGGAATCCATAAATCTGGCAAGGTCGCCATAAATCCGGCGAGGTCGCCATATTTCCGGGGAGTTCACTATAAATCCGGCAATGTCGCCATAAATCCGGCGAAGTCGCCTTATTTCCGGCGAGGTCGCTATCTTTCCGGCAAGGTCGCCATAAATCCGGCAAGGACGCCACAAATCCGGGAGGTCGCTAGCTTTCCGGCAAGTTCTCCATAAATCCGGCAATGTCGCCATAAATCCGGCGAGGTCGCCTAATTTCCGGAAAGGTCGCCATAAATCCGGCGAGGTCGCCATATTTCCGGCGAGGTCGCCATATTTCCGGCAAGGTCGCCATAAATCCGGCGAGGTCGCCATTAATCCGGCAAGGTCGGCATAAATCCGACGAGGTCGCCATATTTCCGGCAAGGTCGCAATAAATCCGGCAAGGTCGCCATAAATCCGGCGAGGTCGCCATATTTCCGGCAAGGACGCCATAAATCCGGCAAGGTCGCCATAAATCCGGCGAGGTCGCCATATTTCCGGCCAGGAATCCATAAATCTGGCAAGGTCGCCATAAATCCGGCGAGGTCGCCATATTTCCGGCGAGGACACCATAAATCCGGCAATGTCGCCATAAATCCGGCGAAGTCGCCTTATTTCCGGCGAGGTCGCTATCGTTCCGGCAAGGTCGCCATAAATCCGGCAAGGACGCCACAAATCCGGGAGGTCGCTATCTTTCCGGCAAGTTCTCCATCAATCCGGCAAGGTCGCGACAAATCCGGCGAGGTCTCCATTTTCCGGCAAGGTCGCGATAAATCCGGCAATGTCGTCATAAATCATGCGAGGTCGCCATATTTCCGGAGAGGTCGCCATAAATCCGGCAAGGTCGGCGTAAATCCGGCGAGGTCGCCATATTTCCGGCAACGTCGCCATAAATCCGGCAAGGTCGCCATAAATCATGAGAGGTCGCCTAATTTCCATCAAGGTGGCCATAAATCCGGCAATGTCGCCATAAATCCGGCGAGGTCGCCATATTTCCGGCAAGGTCGCGATAAATCCGGCAAGATCGCCATAAATCCGGCAAGGTCTCTATCTTTCCGGCGAGTTCGCCACAAGGTCGCCACAAATCCGGCTGAGTCGCTATTTCCGGCAAGGTCGCCATAAATGCGGCACGGCCGCCACGAATCCGGCAAGGTCGCCACATTTCCGGCAAGGTCGCAACAAATATGCCAAGGTCGCCACAAATCCGACAAAGTCGACATATTTCCGGCAACGTCGCCATAAATCCTGCAAGGTCGCCACATATCCGGCAAGGTCGCCATGTTTCCGGCAAGTTCGCCATGAATCCTGCAAAGTCGCCACAAATCCGGCATGGTAGCCATATTTCCGGCCAGGTCGCCATAAATCCTGCAAGGTCGCTAAAATCCCGGCAAGGTCGCCATATTTCCGGCCATAAATCTGGCCATAAATTCGAGGTCGCCAGAAATCCGGCAAGGTCGCCAGAAATCCGGCGAGGTCCCCATATTTCCGGCAAGTTCGCCACAAATCCGGCAAGCTCGTCATAAATCCGGCAAGGTCGCCACAAATCCGGCAAGGTCGCCATATTTCCGGCAAGGTCGCCATAAATCCGGCAAGGTCGCCACAAATGCGGTAAGGTCGCCATATTCCCGGGAAGGCCGCCAAAAATCCGGCAAGGTCGCCATAAATCCGGCAAGGTCGCCACAAATCCGGCAAGATCGCCATAAATCCGGCAAGGTCGCCACAAATCCGGCAAGGTCGCCACAAATCCGGCAGAGTCGCTATTTCCGGCAAGGTCGCCACAAATCCGGCAGAGTCGCTATTTCCGGCAAGCTCGCTATAAATCCGGCACGGCCTCCACGAATCCGGCAAGGTCGCCACATTTCCGGCAAGGTCGCAACAAATATGCCAAGGTCGCCACAAATCCGACAAGGTCGACATATTTCCGGCAACGTCGCCATAAATCCTGCAAGGTCGCCACATATCCGGCAAGGTCGCCATGTTTCCGGCAAGGTCGCCATGAATCCGGCAAAGTCGCCACAAATCCGGCAAGGTAGCCATATTTCCGGCAAGTTCGCCATAAATCCTGCAAGGTCGCTAAAATGCCGGCAAGGTCGCCATATTTCAGGCAAGGTCGCCACAAATGCGGCAAGGTCGACATATTTCCGGCAAGGTCGCCATGAATTCGGCAAGGTCGCCTCAAATCCGGCAAGGTCGCCATATTTCCATCAAAGTCACCATAAACCCGGCAAGGTGGCGTCAAATCCGGCAAGGTCGCCACATTTCCGACAAGGTCGCCATAGGTCCGGCAAGGTCGCCACAAATCCGGCAAGGTCGCAACATTTCGGCAAGGTCGCCGTACATCCAGCATCGTCGCCACAAATCCGGCAAGGTCGCCACATTCCGGCAAGGTCGCCATAAATCCGGCAAGGTCGCTATAAATCCGGCAAGTTCGCTACATTTACGGCAAGGTCGCCATATTTTCGGCAAGCTCGCCATAAATCCGGCAAGGTAGCCACAAATTCGGCAAGGTCGACATATTTCTGAAAGGTCGCCATAAATCAGGCAAAGTCGGCACAAATGCGGCAAGCTCGGCATATTTCCGGCAAGGTCGCCATAAATCCGGCAAGGTAGCCACAAATGCGGTAAGGTCGCCATATTCCCGGCAAGGCCGCCATAAATCCGGCAAGGTCGCGATAAATCCGGCAAGGTCGCCACAAATCCGGCAAGGTCGCCATAAATCCGATAAGGTCGCCACAAATCCGGCAAGGTGGCGACAAATGCGGCAAGGTCGCCACATTTCAATCAAGGTAACCATAAATTCGGCAAGGTCGGGTCAAATCCGGCAAGGTCGGCACATTTCCGGCAAGGTCGCCATAAATCCGGCAAGGTCGCCACAAATCCAGCAAGGTCGCAAAATTCCGGCAAGGTCGCCATAAATCCGGGGAAGTAGCCATATTTCCGGCAAGGTGGCCATAAATCCGGCAAGGTGGCCATAAATCCGGCGAGGTCGCCATAAACCCGTCAAGGTCGGCATAAATCCGGCGAGGTCGCCATATTTCCGGCAACGTCGCCATAAATCCGGCAAGGTCGCCATAAATCCGGCGAGGTCGCCATAAATCCGGCGAGGTCTCTATCTTTCCGGCAAATTCGCCATAAATCCGGCTAGGTCGCCATAAATCCGGCGAGGTCGCCATATTTCCGGCAAGGTCGCCATATATCCGGCAAGGTGGCCATAATCCGGCGAGGTCGCCATAATTCCGGCAAGGTTGCCATAAATCCGGAGAGGTCGTCATCCTTCCGGCAAGTTCGCCATAAATCCGGTAAGGTCGCCATAAATCCGTCGTGGTCGCCATCTTTCCGGCAAGGTCGCCATAAATCCGGCAAGGTCGCCATCAATCCGGCGAGGTCGCTATCTTTCGGGCAAGTTCGACATAAATTCGGCAAGGTCGCCATTAATCCGACGAGGTCGCCATATTTCCGGCAAGGTCGCAATAAATCCGGCAAGGTCGCCATAAATCCGGCGAGGTCGCCATAAATCCGGCGAAGTCGCCATATTTCCGGCGAGGAATCCATAAATCTGGCAAGGTCGCCATAAATCCGGCGAGGTCGCCATATTTCCGGCAATGTCGCCATAAATCCGGCGAAGTCGCCTTATTTCCGGCGAGGTCGCTATCTTTCCGGGAAGGTCGCCATAAATCCGGCAAGGACGCCACAAATCCGGGAGGTCGCTATCTTTCCGGCAAGTTCTCCATAAATCCGGCAATGTCGCCATAAATCCGGCGAGGTCGCCTAATTTCCGGCAAGGTTGCCATAAATCCGGCGAGGTCGCCATATTTCCGGCGACGTCGCCATATCTCCGGCAAGGTCGCCATAAATCAGGCAAGGTCGCCATAAATCCGGCAAGGTCGCCATAAATCCGGCGAGGTCGCCATAATTTCGGCAACGTCGCCATAAATCCGGCGAGGTCGCTAAATCCGGCGAGGTCTCCATATGTCCGGCAAGGTCGCCATAAATCCGGCGAGGTCGCATAAACCGGCGAGGTCGCCTTAAATCCGGCAAGGTCGGCATAAATCCGGCGAGGTCGCCATATTTCCGGCAAGGTCGCCATAAATCCGGCGAGGTCGCCATATTTCCGGCAAGGTCGCCATAAATCCGGCAAGGTCGCCATAAATCATGCGAGGTCGCCATATTCCCGGAAAGGTAGCCATAAATCCGGAAAGGTCGCCATAAATCCGGCGAGGTCGCCATAAATCCGGCAAGGTCGCCAAAAATCCGGTGAGGTCGCCTAATTTCCGGCAAGGTCGCCATAAATCCGGCAAGGCGCCATGAAAACGCAGAGGTGGCCATATTCCCGGCAAGGTCGCCATATTTCCGGCAATGTCGCCATAAATCCGGCGAGGTCGCCTAATTTCCGGCAAGGTCGCCATAAATCCGACGAGGTCGCCATATTTCCGGCGAGGTCGCCATAAATCCGGCGAGGTCGGCAGAAATCCGGCGAGGTCACCATATTTCCGGCAAGGTCGCCATAAATCCGGCAAGGTCGCCATAAATCCGGCGAGGTCGCCATAATTTCGGCAACGTCGCCATAAATCCGGCGAGGTCGCTAAATCCGGCGAGGTCTCCATATTTCCGGCAAGGTCGCCATAAATCCGGCGAGGTCGCATAAATCCCGGCGAGGTCGCCTTAAATCCGGCAAGGTCGGCATAAATCGGGCGAGATCGCCATATTTCCGGCAAGGTCGCCATAAATCCGGCGAGGTCGCCATATTTCCGGCGAGGTCGCCACAAATCCGGCGAGGTCGCCATAAATCCGGCGAGTTCGCCATAAATCCGGCGAGGTCGGCAGAAATCCGGCGAGGTCACCATATTTCCGGCAAGGTCGCCATAAATCCGGCAAGGACGCCACAAATCCGGGAGGTCGCTAGCTTTCCGGCAAGTTCTCCATAAATCCGGCAATGTCGCCATAAATCCGGCGAGGTCGCCTAATTTCCGGCAAGGTCGTCATAAATCCGGCGAGGTTGCCATATTTCCGGCGAGGTCGCCCATATTTCCGGCAAGGTCGCCATAAATCCGGCGAGGTCGCCATTAATCCGGCAAGGTCGGCATAAATCCGTAGAGGTAGCCATGTTTCCGGCAAGGTCGCAATAAATCCGGCAAGGTCGCCATAAATCCGGCGAGGTCGCCATATTTCCGGCAAGGACGCCATAAATCCGGCAAGGTCGCCATAAATCCGGCGAGGTTGCCATATTTCCGGCGAGGAATCCATAAATCTGGCAAGGTCGCCATAAATCCGGCGAGGTCGCCATATTTCCGGGGATGTCACTATAAATCCGGCAATGTCGCCATAAATCCGGCGAAGTCGCCTTATTTCCGGCGAGGTCGCTATCTTTCCGGCAAGGTCGCCATAAATCCGGCAAGGACGCCACAAATCCGGGAGGTCGCTATCTTTCCGGCAAGTTCTCCATAAATCCGGCAATGTCGCCATAAATCCGGCGAGGTCGCCTAATTTCCGGCAAGGTCGCCATATTTCCGGCGAGGTCGCCATATTTCCGGCAAGGTCGCCATAAATCCGGCGAGGTCGCCATATTTCCGGCGACGTCGCCATATCTCCGGCAAGGTCGCCAGAAATCAGGCAAGGTCGCCAGAAATCCGGCAAGGTCGGCATAAATCCGGCGAGGTCGCCATATTTCCGGCAAGGTCGCCATAAATTCGGCGAGGTCGCCATATTTCCGGCGAGGTCACCACAAATCCGGCGAGGTCGCCATAAATCCGGCGAGTTCGCCATAAATCCGGCGAGGTCGCCATAAATCCGGCGAGGTCACCATATTTCCGGCATGGTCGCCATAAATCCGGCAAGGTCGCCATAAACCCGGCGAGATCGCCATATTTCCGGCAACGTCGGCATAAATCCGGCGCGGACGCCATATTCCGCAAGGTCGCCATAAATCCGACATGGTCGCCACAAATGCGGGAGGTCGCTATCTTTCCGGCAAGTTCTCCATAAATCCGGCAATGTCGCCATAAATCCGGCGAGGTCGCCTAATTTCCGGTAAGGTCGCCATAAATCCGACGAGGTCGCCATATTTCCGGCGAGGTCGCCATAAATCCGGCAAGGTCGCCATAAATCCGGCGAGGTCGCCATAATTTCGGCAACGTCGCCATAAATCCGGCGAGGTCGCTAAATCCGGCGAGGTCTCCATATTTCCGGCAAGGTCGCCATAAATCCGGCGAGGTCGCATAAATCCGGCGAGGTCGCCTTAAATCCGGCAAGGTCGGCATAAATCGGGCGAGATCGCCATATTTCCGGCAAGGTCGCCACAAATCCAGCGAGGTCGCCATAAATCCGGCGAGTTCGCCATAAATCCGGCGAGGTCGGCAGAAATCCGGCGAGGTCACCATATTTTCCGGTAAGGTCGCCATAAATCCGGCAAGGACGCCACAAATCCGGGAGGTCGCTAGCTTTCCGGCAAGTTCTCCATAAATCCGGCAATGTCGCCATAAATCCGGCGAGGTCGCCTAATTTCCGGCAAGGTCGTCATAAATCCGGCGAGGTCGCCATATTTCCGGCGAGGTCGCCATATTTCCGGCAAGGTCGCCATAACTCCGGCGAGGTCGCCATTAATCCGGCAAGGTCGGCATAAATCCGTAGAGGTCGCCATGTTTCCGGCAAGGTCGCAATAAATCCGGCAAGGTCGCCATAAATCCGGCGAGGTCGCCGTATTTCCGGCAAGGACGCCATAAATCCGGCAAGGTCGCCATAAATCCGGCGAGGTCGCCATATTTCCGGCGAGGAATCCATAAATCTGGCAAGGTCGCCATAAATCCGGCGAGGTCGCCATATTTCCGGGGAAGTCACCATAAATCCGGCAATGTCGCCAGAAATCAGGCAAGGTCGCCAGAAATCCGTCAAGTCGGCATAAACCCGGCGAGGTCGCCATATTTCCGGCAAGGTCGCCATAAATCCGGCGAGGTCGCCATATTTCCCGGCAAGGTCGCCATAAATCCGGCAAGGTCGCCATAAATCATGCGAGGTCGCCATATTCCCGGAAAGGTAGCCATAAATCCGGAAAGGTCGCCATAAATCCGGCGAGGTCGCCATAAATCCGGCAAGGTCGCCAAAAATCCGGTGAGGTCGCCTAATTTCCGGCAAGGTCGCCATAAATCCGGCAAGGCGCCATGAAAACGCAGAGGTGGCCATATTCCCGGCAAGGTCGCCATATTTCCGGCAAATGTCGCCATAAATCCGGCGAGGTCGCCTAATTTCCGGCAAGGTCGCCATAAATCCGACGAGGTCGCCATATTTCCGGCGAGGTCGCCATAAATCCGGCGAGGTCGGCAGAAATCCGGCGAGGTCACCATATTTCCGGCAAGGTCGCCATAAATCCGGCAAGGTCGCCATAAATCCGGCGAGGTCGCCATAATTTCGGCAACGTCGCCATAAATCCGGCGAGGTCGCTAAATCCGGCGAGGTCTCCATATTTCCGGGCAAGGTCGCCATAAATCCGGCGAGGTCGCATAAATCCGGCGAGGTCGCCTTAAATCCGGCAAGGTCGGCATAAATCGGGCGAGATCGCCATATTTCCGGCAAGGTCGCCATAAATCCGGCGAGGGCGCCATATTTCCGGCGAGGTCGCCACAAATCCGGCGAGGTCGCCATAAATCCGGCGAGTTCGCCATAAATCCGGCGAGGTCGGCAGAAATCCGGCGAGGTCACCATATTTCCGACAAGGTCGCCAGAAATCCGGCAAGGTCGGCATAAATCCGGCGAGGTCGCCATATTTCCGGCAAGGGCGCCATAAATTCGGCGAGGTCGCCATATTTCCGGCGAGGTCACCACAAATCCGGCGAGGTCGCCATAAATCCGGCGAGTTCGCCATAAATCCGGCGAGGTCGCCATAAATCCGGCGAGGTCACCATATTTCCGGCATGGTCGCCATAAATCCGGCAAGGTCGCCATAAATCCGTCGAGATCGCCATATTTCCGGTAACGTCGGCATAAAGCCGGCGAAGTCGCCATATTTCCGGTAGGGTCGACATAAATCCGGCATGGTCGCCACAAATCCGACAAGGTCGCTATTTTCCGGCAAGGTCGCCATAAATCCGGCGAGGTCGCCATATTACCGGCAAGGTCGTCATAGATCCGGTAAGGTCGCCATAAATCCGACGAGGTCGCCATATTTCCGGCGAGGTCGCCATAAATCCGGCAAGGTCGCCATAAATCCGGCGAGGTCGCCATAATTTCGGCAACGTCGCCATAAATCCGGCGAGGTCGCTAAATCCGGCGAGGTCTCCATATTTCCGGCAAGGTCGCCATAAATCCGGCGAGGTCGCATAAATCCGGCGAGGTCGCCTTAAATCCGGCAAGGTCGGCATAAATCGGGCGAGATCGCCATATTTCCGGCAAGGTCGCCACAAATCCGGCGAGGTCGCCATAAATCCGGCGAGTTCGCCATAAATCCGGCGAGGTCGGCAGAAATCCGGCGAGGTCACCATATTTCCGGCAAGGTCGCCATAAATCCGGCAAGGACGCCACAAATCCGGGAGGTCGCTAGCTTTCCGGCAAGTTCTCCATAAATCCGGCAATGTCGCCATAAATCCGGCGAGGTCGCCTAATTTCCGGCAAGGTCGTCATAAATCCGGCGAGGTCGCCATATTTCCGGCGAGGTCGCCATATTTCCGGCAAGGTCGCCATAAAACCGGCGAGGTCGCCATTATTCCGGCAAGGTCGGCATAAATCCGTAGAGGTCGCCATGTTTCCGGCAAGGTCGCAATAAATCCGGCAAGGTCGCCATAAATCCGGCGAGGTCGCCATATTTCCGGCAAGGACGCCATAAATCCGGCAAGGTCGCCATAAATCCGGCGAGGTCGCCATATTTCCGGCGAGGAATCCATAAATCTGGCAACGTCGCCATAAATCCGGCGAGGTCGCCATATTTCCGGGGAAGTCACCATAAATCCGGCAACGTCGCCAGAAATCAGGCAAGGTCGCCAGAAACCCGGCAAGGTCGGCATAAATCCGGCGAGGTCGCCATATTTCCGGCAAGGGCGCCATAAATTCGGCGAGGTCGCCATATTTCCGGCGAGGTCACCACAAATCCGGCGAGGTCGCCATAAATCCGGCGAGTTCGCCATAAATCCGGCGAGGTCGCCATAAATCCGGCGAGGTCACCATATTTCCGGCATGGTCGCCATAAATCCGGCAAGGTCGCCATAAATCCGTCGAGATCGCCATATTTCCGGTAACGTCGGCATAAAGCCGGCGAAGTCGCCATATTTCCGGTAGGGTCGACATAAATCCGGCATGGTCGCCACAAATCCGACAAGGTCGCTATTTTCCGGCAAGGTCGCCATAAATCCGGCGAGGTCGCCATATTACCGGCAAGGTCGTCATAGATCCGGCAAGGTCGCCATAAATCCGGCGAGGTCGCCATATTTCCGGCAAGGTCGCCATAAATCCGGCAAGGTCGCCATAAATCCGGCGAGGTCGCCACATTTCCGGCAACGTCGCCATAAATCCGGCAAGGTCGCCATAAACCATGCGAGGTCGCCATATTCCCGGAAAGGTAGCCATAAATTCGAAAAGGTCGCCATAAATCCGGCGAGGTCGCCATAAATCCGGCAAGGTCGCCATAAATCTGGCGAGGTCGCCATATTTCCGGCAACGTCGCGATAAATCCGGCAAGGTCGCCATCAATCATGCGAGGTCGCCATATTTCGGGAAAGGTCGCCATGAATCCGGCAAGTTCGCCATAAATCCGGCGAGGTCGCCATATTTCCGGCAAGGTCGCCATAAATCCGGCAAGGTCGCCATAAATCCGGCAAGGTCGCCATAAATCCGGCGAGGTCGCCAAATTTCCGGCAACGTCGCCATATATCCGGCAAGGTCGCCATAAATCATGCGAGGTCGCCATATTCCCGGAAAGGTAGCCACAAATCCGGAAAGGTCACCATAAATCCGGCAAGGTCGCCAAAAATCCGGTGAGGTCGCCTAATTTCCGGCAAGGTCGCCATAAATCCGGCAAGGCGCCATGAAAACGCAGAGGTGGCCATATTCCCGGCAAGGTCGCCATATTTCCGGCAAGGTCGCCATAAATCCGGCAAGGTCGCCATAAACCCGGCGAGATCGCCATATTTCCGGCAACGTCGGCATGAATCCGGCGCGGACGCCATATTCCCGCAAGGTCGCCATAAATCCGACATGGTCGCCACAAATCCGGGAGGTCGCTATCTTTCCGGCAAGTTCTCCATAAATCCGGCAATGTCGCCATAAATCCGGCAAGGTCGCCTAATTTCCGGCAAGGTCGCCATAAATCCGACGAGGTCGCCATATTTCCGGCGAGGTCGCCATAAATCCGGCAAGGTCGCCATAAATCCGGCGAGGTCGCCATAATTTCGGCAACGTCGCCATAAATCCGGCGAGGTCGCTAAATCCGGCGAGGTCTCCATATTTCCGGCAAGGTCGCCATAAATCCGGCGAGGTCGCATAAATCCGGCGAGGTCGCCTTAAATCCGGCAAGGTCGGCATAAATCGGGCGAGATCGCCATATTTCCGGCAAGGTCGCCACAAATCCGGCGAGGTCGCCATAAATGCGGCGAGTTCGCCATAAATCCGGCGAGGTCGGCAGAAATCCGGCGAGGTCACCATATTTCCGGCAAGGTCGCCATAAATCCGGCAAGGACGCCACAAATCCGGGAGGTCGCTAGCTTTCCGGCAAGTTCTCCATAAATCCGGCAATGTCGCCATAAATCCGGCGAGGTCGCCTAATTTCCGGCAAGGTCGTCATAAATCCGGCGAGGTCGCCATATTTCCGGCGAGGTCGCCATATTTCCGGCAAGGTCGCCAAAAATCCGGCGAGGTCGCCATTAATCCGGCAAGGTCGGCATAAATCCGTAGAGGCCGCCATGTTTCCGGCAAGGTCGCAATAAATCCGGCAAGGTCGCCATAAATCCGGCGAGGTCGCCATATTTCCGGCAAGGACGCCATAAATCCGGCAAGGTCGCCATAAATCCGGCGAGGTCGCCATATTTCCGGCGAGGTCACCATAAATCTGGCAAGGTCGCCATAAATCCGGCGAAGTCGCCTTATTTCCGGCGAGGTCGCTATCTTTCCGGCAAGGTCGCCATAAATCCGGCAAGGACGCCACAAATCCGGGAGGTCGCTATCTTTCCGGCAAGTTCTCCATAAATCCGGCAATATCGCCATAAATCCGGCGGGGTCGCCTAATTTCCGGCAAGGTCGCCATATTTCCGGCGAGGTCGCCATATTTCCGGCAAGGTCGCCATAAATCCGGCGAGGTCGCCATATTTCCGGCGACGTCGCCATATCTCCGGCAAGGTCGCCAGAAATCAGGCAAGGTCGCCAGAAATCCTGCAAGGTCGGCATAAATCCGGCGAGGTCGCCATATTTCCGGCAAGGTCGCCATAAATTCGGCGAGGTCGCCATATTTCCGGCGAGGTCACCACAAATCCGGCGAGGTCGCCATGAATCCGGCGAGTTCGCCATAAATCAGGCGAGGTCGCCATAAATCCGGTGAGGTCACCATATTTCCGGCATGGTCGCCATAAATCCGGCAAGGTCGCCATAAATCCGTCGAGATCGCCATATTTCCGGTAACGTCGGCATAAAGCCGGCGAAGTCGCCATATTTCCGGTAGGGTCGACATAAATCCGGCATGGTCGCCACAAATCCGACAAGGTCGCTATTTTCCGGCAAGGTCGCCATAAATCCGGCGAGGTCGCCATATTACCGGCAAGGTCGTCATAGATCCGGCAAGGTCGCCATAAATCCGGCAAGGTAGCCATAAACCATGCGAGGTCGCCATATTCCCGGAAAGGTAGCCATAAATTCGAAAAGGTCGCCATAAATCCGGCGAGATCGCCATAAATCCGGCAAGGTCGCCATAAATCTGGCGAGGTCGCCATATTTCCGGCAACGTCGCAATAAATCCGGCAAGGTCGCCATCAATCATGCGAGGTCGCCATATTTCGGGATAGGTCGCCATGAATCCGGCAAGTTCGCCATAAATCCGGCGAGGTCGCCATATTTCCGGCAAGGTCGCCATAAATCCGGCAAGGTCGCCATAAATCCGGCGAGGTCGCCAAATTTCCGGCAACGTCGCCATATATCCGGCAAGGTCGCCATAAATCATGCGAGGTCGCCATATTCCCGGAAAGGTAGCCACAAATCCGGAAAGGTCGCCATAAATCCGGCAAGGTCGCCAAAAATCCGGTGAGGTCGCCTAATTTCCGGCAAGGTCGCCATAAATCCGGCAAGGCGCCATGAAAACGCAGAGGTGGCCATATTCCCGGCAAGGTCGCCATATTTCCGGCAAGGTCGCCATAAATCCGGCAAGGTCGCCATAAACCCGGCGAGATCGCCATATTTCCGGCAACGTCGGCATGAATCCGGCGCGGACGCCATATTCCCGCAAGGTCGACATAAATCCGACATGGTCGCCACAAATCCGGGAGGTCGCTATCTTTCCGGCAAGTTCTCCATAAATCCGGAAATGTCGCCATAAATCCGGCGAGGTCGCCTAATTTCCGGCAAGGTCGCCATAAATCCGGCGAGGTCGCCATATTTCCGGCGAGCTCGCCATATTTCCGGCAAGGTCGCCATAAATCCGGCGAGGTCGCCATTAATGCGGCAAGGTCGGCATAAATCCGACGAGGTCGCCATATTTCCGGCAAGGTCGCAATAAATGCGGCAAGGTCGCCATAAATCCGGAGAGGTCGCCATATTTCCGGCAAGGACGCCATAAATCCGGCAAGGTCGCCATAAATCCGGCGAGGTCGCCATATTTCCCGCGAGGAATCCATAAATCTGGCAAGGTCGCCATAAATCCGGCGAGGTCGCCATATTTCCGGCGAGGTCACCATAAATCCGGCAAGGTCGCCATAAATCCGGCAAGGTAGCCATAAATCCGGCGAGGTCGCCATAATTTCGGCAACGTCGCCATAAATCCGGCGAGGTCGCTAAATCCGGCGAGGTCTCGATATTTCCGGCAAGGTCGCCATAAATCCGGCGAGGTCGCATAAATCCGGCGAGGTCGCCTTAAATCCGGCACGGTCGGCATTAATCCGGCGAGGTCGCCATATTTCCGGCAAGGTCGCCATAAATCCGGCGAGGTCGCCATATTTCCGGCAAGGTCGCCACAAATCCGGCGAGGTCGCCATAAATCCGGCGAGTTCGCCATATATCCGGCGAGGTCGGCAGAAATCCGGCGAGGTCACCATATTTCCGGCATGGTCGCCATAAATCCGGCAAGGTCGCCATAAATCCGGCGAGATCGCCATATTTCCAGTAACGTCGGCATAAATCGGGCGAAGTCGCCATATTTCCGGTAGGGTCGACATAAATCCGGCATGCTCGCCACAAATCCGGCAAGGTCGCTATTTTCCGGCAAGGTCGCCATAAATCCGGCGAGGTCGCCATATTACCGGCAAGATCGCCATAGATCCGGCAAGGTCGCCATAAATCCGGCGAGGTCGCCATATTTCGGGAAAGGTCGCCATGAATCCGGCAAGTTCGCCATAAATCCGGCGAGGTCGCCATATTTCCGGCAAGGTCGCCATAAATCCGGCAAGGTCGCCATGAATCCGGCGAGGTCGCCATATTTCCGGCAACGTCGCCATAAATCCGGCAAGGTCGCCATAAATCATGCGAGGTCGCCATATTCCCGGAAAGGTAGCCATAAATCCGGAAAGGTCGCCATAAATCCGGCGAGGTCGCCATAAATCCGGCAAGGTCGCCAAAATCCGGTGAGGTCGCCTAATTTCCGGAAAGGTCGCCATAAATCCGGCAAGGCGCCATGAAAACGCAGAGGTGGACATATTCCCGGCGAGGTCGCCATATTTCCGGCAAGGTCGCCATAAATCCGGCAAGGTCGCCATAAACCCGGCGAGATCGCCATATTTCCGGCAACGTCGGCATGAATCCGGCGCGGACGCCATATTCCCGCAAGGTCGACATAAATCCGACATGGTCGCCACAAATCCGGGAGGTCGCTATCTTTCCGGCAAGTTCTCCATAAATCCGGAAATGTCGCCATAAATCCGGCGAGGTCGCCTAATTTCCGGCAAGGTCGCCATAAATCCGGCGAGGTCGCCATATTTCCGGCGAGCTCGCCATATTTCCGGCAAGGTCGCCATAAATCCGGCGAGGTCGCCATTAATGCGGCAAGGTCGGCATAAATCCGACGAGGTCGCCATATTTCCGGCAAGGTCGCAATAAATGCGGCAAGGTCGCCATAAATCCGGAGAGGTCGCCATATTTCCGGCAAGGACGCCATAAATCCGGCAAGGTCGCCATAAATCCGGCGAGGTCGCCATATTTCCCGCGAGGAATCCATAAATCTGGCAAGGTCGCCATAAATCCGGCGAGGTCGCCATATTTCCGGCGAGGTCACCATAAATCCGGCAAGGTCGCCATAAATCCGGCAAGGTAGCCATAAATCCGGCGAGGTCGCCATAATTTCGGCAACGTCGCCATAAATCCGGCGAGGTCGCTAAATCCGGCGAGGTCTCGATATTTCCGGCAAGGTCGCCATAAATCCGGCGAGGTCGCATAAATCCGGCGAGGTCGCCTTAAATCCGGCACGGTCGGCATTAATCCGGCGAGGTCGCCATATTTCCGGCAAGGTCGCCATAAATCCGGCGAGGTCGCCATATTTCCGGCAAGGTCGCCACAAATCCGGCGAGGTCGCCATAAATCCGGCGAGTTCGCCATATATCCGGCGAGGTCGGCAGAAATCCGGCGAGGTCACCATATTTCCGGCATGGTCGCCATAAATCCGGCAAGGTCGCCATAAATCCGGCGAGATCGCCATATTTCCAGTAACGTCGGCATAAATCGGGCGAAGTCGCCATATTTCCGGTAGGGTCGACATAAATCCGGCATGCTCGCCACAAATCCGGCAAGGTCGCTATTTTCCGGCAAGGTCGCCATAAATCCGGCGAGGTCGCCATATTACCGGCAAGATCGCCATAGATCCGGCAAGGTCGCCATAAATCCGGCGAGGTCGCCATATTTCGGGAAAGGTCGCCATGAATCCGGCAAGTTCGCCATAAATCCGGCGAGGTCGCCATATTTCCGGCAAGGTCGCCATAAATCCGGCAAGGTCGCCATGAATCCGGCGAGGTCGCCATATTTCCGGCAACGTCGCCATAAATCCGGCAAGGTCGCCATAAATCATGCGAGGTCGCCATATTCCCGGAAAGGTAGCCATAAATCCGGAAAGGTCGCCATAAATCCGGCGAGGTCGCCATAAATCCGGCAAGGTCGCCAAAATCCGGTGAGGTCGCCTAATTTCCGGAAAGGTCGCCATAAATCCGGCAAGGCGCCATGAAAACGCAGAGGTGGACATATTCCCGGCGAGGTCGCCATATTTCCGGCAAGGTCGCCATAAATCCGGCAAGGTCGCCATAAACCCGGCGAGATCGCCATATTTCCGGCAACGTCGGCATAAATCCGGCGCGGACGCCATATTCCCGCAAGGTCGCCATAAATCCGACATGGTCGCCACAAATCCGCCGAGGTCACCATTTTCCGGCAAGGTCGCCATAAATCCGGCAAGGTCGCCATAAATCCGGCGAGGTCGCCATATTTCCGGCAACGTCGCCATAAATCCGGCATGGTCGCCACAAATCCGGCGAGGTCGTCATTTTCCGGCAAGGTCGCGATAAATCCGGCAAGATCGCCATAAATCATGCGAGGTCGCCACATTTCCGGCAAGGACGCCATTAAACCGACAAGGTCGCCACAATTCCGGCAACGTCGCCACATTTCCGGCAAGATCGCCATAAATCCGGCAAGGTCGGCACAAATCCGGCAAGGTCGCCACATTCCCGGCAAGGTCGCCATATTTCCGTCAAGGTCGCCATAAATCCGGCAATATCGACACAAATCCGGCACGGTCGCCATAAATCAGGCAAAGTCGCCACAAATCCGGTAGAGCAGCCTATTTCCGGCAAGGTCGCCATAAATCCGGCAAGGCCGCCATAAATCCGGCAAGGTCGCCACATTTCAGGCAAGGTCGCCATAAATCCGGCAAGGTCGCCATAAATCAGGCAAGGTCGCCATAAATCCGGCAAGTTCGCCACAAATCCGACAAGATCGCCATATTTCAGTCACGGTCGCCATATTTCCGGCAAGGTCGCCATAAATCCCGCAAGGTCGCCACAAATCCGCCAAGGTCGCCATATTTCCGGCAAGGTCGCCATAAATCCGGCAAGGTCGCCACAAATCCGGCAAGGTCGCCATATTTCCGGCAAGGTCGCCACGGATCCGGCAAGGTCGCCATAAATCCGGCGAGGTCGCCATATTTCCGGCGAGGAATCCATAAACCTGGCAAGGTCGCCATAAATCCGGCGAGGTCGCCATATTTCCGGCGAGGTCACCATAAATCCGGCAAGGTCGCCATAAATCCGCCATGGTCGCCATAAATCCGGCGAGGTCGCCATAATTTCGGCAACGTCGCCATAAATCCGGCGAGGTCGCTAAATCCGGCGAGTTCGCCATAAATCCGGCGAGGTCGGCAGAAATCCGGCGAGGTCACCATATTTCCGGCATGATCGCCATAAATCCGGCAAGGTCGCCATAAATCCGGCGAGATCGCCATATTTCCGGTAACGTCGGCATAAATCCGGCGAAGTCGCCATATTTCCGGTAGGGTGGACATAAATCCGGCATGGTCGACACAAATCCGGCAAGGTCGCTATTTTCCGGCAAGGTCGCCATAAATCCGGCGAGGTCGCCATATTACCGGCAAGGTCGCCATAGATCCGGCAAGGTCGCCATAAATCCGGCAAGGTAGCCATAAACCATGCGAGGTCGCCATATTCCCGGAAAGGTAGCCATAAATTCGAAAAGGTCGCCATAAATCCGGCGAGATCGCCATAAATCCGGCAAGGTCGCCATAAATCTGGCGAGGTCGCCATATTTCCGGCAACGTCGCGATAAATCCGGCAAGGTCGCCATCAATCATGCGAGGTCGCCATATTTCGGGATAGGTCGCCATGAATCCGGCAAGTTCGCCATAAATCCGGCGAGGTCGCCATATTTCCGGCAAGGTCGCCATAAATCCGGCAAGGTCGCCATAAATCCGGCGAGGTCGCCAAATTTCCGGCAACGTCGCCATATATCCGGCAAGGTCGCCATAAATCATGCGAGGTCGCCATATTCCCGGAAAGGTAGCCACAAATCCGGAAAGGTCGCCATAAATCCGGCAAGGTCGCCAAAAATCCGGTGAGGTCGCCTAATTTCCGGCAAGGTCGCCATAAATCCGGCAAGGCGCCATGAAAACGCAGAGGTGGCCATATTCCCGGCAAGGTCGCCATATTTCCGGCAAGGTCGCCATAAATCCGGCAAGGTCGCCATAAACCCGGCGAGATCGCCATATTTCCGGCAACGTCGGCATGAATCCGGCGCGGACGCCATATTCCCGCAAGGTCGACATAAATCCGACATGGTCGCCACAAATCCGGGAGGTCGCTATCTTTCCGGCAAGTTCTCCATAAATCCGGAAATGTCGCCATAAATCCGGCGAGGTCGCCTAATTTCCGGCAAGGTCGCCATAAATCCGGCGAGGTCGCCATATTTCCGGCGAGCTCGCCATATTTCCGGCAAGGTCGCCATAAATCCGGCGAGGTCGCCATTAATCCGGCAAGGTCGGCATAAATCCGACGAGGTCGCCATATTTCCGGCAAGGTCGCAATAAATGCGGCAAGGTCGCCATAAATCCGGAGAGGTCGCCATATTTCCGGCAAGGACGCCATAAATCCGGCAAGGTCGCCATAAATCCGGCGAGGTCGCCATAAATCCGGC
>JAXLNO010000945.1:0-35252 GCA_038087875.1 Malacoraja senta | reverse complement strand
ATGCAACGAGACCTGGGTGTCATGGTACACCAATCATTGAAAGTAGGCATGCAGGTGCAGCAGGCAGTGAAGAAAGCGAATGGTATGTTAGCATTCATAGCAAAAGGATTTGAGTATAGGAGCAGGGAGGTTCTACTGCAGTTGTACAGGGTCTTGGTGAGACCACACCTGGAGTATTGCGTACAGTTTTGGTCTCCTAATCTGAGGAAGGACATTCTTGCCATAGAGGGAGTACAGAGAAGGTTCACCAGACTGATTCCTGGGATGTCAGGACTTTCATATGAAGAAAGACTGGATAGACTCGGCTTGTACTCGCTGGAATTTGTACTCGCTAGAAGATTGTTCCCGATGTTGGGGAAGTCCAGGACAAGGGGTCACAGCTTAAGGATAGAGGGGAAATCCTTTAGGACCGAGATGAGAAAAACGTTTTTCACACAGAGAGTGGTGAATCTCTGGAACTCTCTGCCACAGAAGGTAGTTGAGGCCAGTTCATTGTCTATACTTAAGAGGGAGTTAGATGTGGCCCTTGTGGCTAAAGGGATCAGGGGGTATGGAGAGAAGGCAGGTATGGGATACCGAGTTGGATGATCAGCCATGATCATATTGAATGGCAGTGCAGGCTCGAAGGGCCGAATGGCCTACTCCTGCACCTATTTTTCTATGTTTCTATGTTTCTATCTAGAGCAGCGGATGTAATAGATGAGGTTGGAGGATGTGCAGGTGAACCTCTGTCGCACCTGGAATGACTGCTTGGGTCCATGAATGGAGTCGAGGGGGGAGGTAAAGCGACAAGTGTAGCATCTCTTGCGGTTGCAAGGAAAGTGCCCGTAAAAGCTTCTTTAGGTATGTGAAGAGTCAAAAAATAGTTAAGACCAAAGTTGGACCCTTGAAGACTGAAAAAGGTGAATTTATTATGGGGAAAAAGGAAATGGCAGATTAGTTGAACAGGTACTTTGGATCCGTCTTCACTAAGGAAGACAAAAACGATCTTCCTTATGTACTAGTGGCCAGAGGATCTGGGGTGACGGAGGAACTGAAGGAAATAGGCAGGAAATGGTGTTGGGTAGACTGATGGGACTGAAGGCTGATAAATCCCCAGGGCCTGATGGCCTGCATCCCATGGTACTTAAGGAAGTGGCTCTAGAAATCATGAACATAATGGTGATCATTTTCCAATGTTCTATAGATTCAGGATCAGTTCCTGTGGATTGGAGGGTATCTAATATTATCCCACTTTTTAAGCAAGGTGGGAGAGAGAAAACAGGGAATTATAGACCAGTTAGCCTGATATCGGTGGTGGGGAAGATGCTGGAGTCAATCATAAAAGATGAAATAGTAGCACATTTGGATAGCAATAACAGGATCGATCTGAGTCAGCATGGATTTACGAAGGAAAAATCATGCTTGACTAATCTTCTGGAATTTTTTGAGGATGTAACAAGGAAAATGGACAAGGGAGAGCCAGTGGATGTAGTGTACCTGGACTTTCAGAAATCATTTGATAAGGTCCCACATAGGAGATTCGTGGGCAAAATTAGGCCACATGGTATTGGGGGGTAGAGTGCTGACATGGATAGAAAATTGGTTGGCAGACAGGAAACAACGAGTTGGGATTAACAGGTCCCTTTCAGAATGGCCGGCAGTGACTAGTGGGGTACCGCAAGGCTCGGTGCTGGGACTGCAGCTATTTACAATATACATCAATGGTTTCGATGAAGGGATTCAAAGTAACATTATCAAATTTGCAGATGACACAATGCTAGGTGGCAGTGTGAACTGTGAGGAGGATGCTGTGAGAATGCAGGGTGACTTGGACAGGTTGAGTGAGTGGGCAGATGCATGGCAGATGCAGTTTAATGTGGATAAATGTGAGGTTATCCACTTTGGTAGCAAAAACAGGAAGGGAGATTATTATCTAAATGGTGTCAAGTTGGGAAAAGGGTAATACAATGGGATCTGGGGGTCCTTGTTCATCAGTCAAGGAAAGCATGCAGGTACAGCAGGCAGTGAAGAAAGCGAACGGCATGTTGGTCTTCATAACAAGAGGAGTTGAGTATAGGAGCAACAAGGTCCTACTGCAGTCGTACAGGGCCATAGTGAGACCACACCTGGAGTATTGTGTGCAGTTTTGCTCCCCTAAGGCAGGAACGGGGTACTGATTGGGGATGATCAGCCATGATCACATTGAATGGCGGTGCTGGCTCGAAGGGCCGAATGGCCTACTCCTGCACCTATTGTCCATTGTCTATTGTCTAATTTGAGGAAGGACATTCTTGCTGTTGAGGGAGTGCAGCGTAGGTTCACTAGGTTAATTCCCGGGATGGCGGGACTGTCATATGCTGAGAGAATGGAGCGGCTGGGCTAGTATACTCTGGAGTTTAGAAGGATGAGAGGATATTTTTAAAACATATAATATTATTAAGGGTTTGGATACATTAGAGGCAGTTTCAGAATAAGGTGTAAGCCATTTAGAACGGAGATGAGGAAACACTTTTTCAAACAGGGAGTTGTGAGTCTGTGGAATTCTCTGCCTCACACGGCGGTGGGGGCCAGTTCTCTGGATACTTTCAAGAGAGAGCTAGATAGGGATCTTAAAGATAGCGGAGTCAGGGGATATGGGGAGAAGGCAGCAACGGGGTACTGATTGGGGATGATCAGCCATCATCACATTGAATGGCGGAGCTGGCTTGAAGAGCCAAATGGCCTACTCCTGCACCCATTGTCTATTGTCTATTGTAGCTGGTGATTTCTAGCAAGCCCTTCCACCAAGTCATCGTCGAACATCGATCATCCGTTTACACCAGTTAAATGTAATCCCACTTTCTCATCCACTCATTTCACATTAGGGACAATTCACAGAGACCAATTAACCAACAAATCCATATGTCTTTGGGATGTGGGAGAAAACCGGAGCACCTGGAGGGAACCACACAGTCAAGGGGAGAATCTGCCATCCCCACTCAGACAGTACCTGAGGTCAAGATTGAACCCGGGTCTCTGTCACTGTGAGGCAGCAGCTCTACCAGCTACACTACCATGCCACCATTGTGTTCATGAATGAGTCTGGGGGAGCAAGGCACCACTGAAACAATGCAATACATAATCATCAACCACAAGACAATATGCCACTATATTGTCTCCAGCATCCTTGCCTTTCTGGATATAAATATCATAGAATAATCAAACCATTAAAAAAATGGAAAAGGCTAATGAGCTTCAAAGATAAACCACCCAAACAATCCCACCATCCAGCACATTACCCTTTGCCCTGGAGATTACTGCTCTTCAAGTACACATTCTAATATTATTTAAATATAATTAAAGTTACTACCTCTACATTCTTTCAGGTAATGAGTTCCACCTCTTAGTAAAATAAATTTCTCATCACCCCTCTGGTCTCTACCAATTACTTTAAATCTATGAAGGGTTAAAGCTGAAGAAGGGTTTCGGCCCGAAACGTTGCCTATTTCCTTCGCTCCATAGATGCTGCTGCACCCGCTGAGTTTCTCCAGCATTTTTGTGTACCTGGGATTTTCCAGCATCTGCAGTTCCTACTTAAAGACTTTAAATCTATGCCTCCACTGCTTTGGGAGGGGCTTTACCCTGTGGTAAGGGAAATTGGCTCTTCTTATTAACTTTGTCTCACCCACCTTCATAATTTTGTACACCTCAATTAAGTCCCCCTTTACTCTTCCTTGTTCCAAAGTAAGTAACCATAACTAATCAAATCTTTCCTCAGAGCTACAATTGTTCAGTTCCAGCAGCAGTTTAGTAAGAACCATTGTAAGATTAACACAGCAGATAGTGGGTCAGACTGAACTCAATCTAGCGCATTGACAGTTATTTAGTGACTAATCTTGAATTTCATTACTCAAGCAGTGACAAAGGAGAAGCAAACAAAAAGCAAAAGTTTGGGTGCCCTTTTGGAAATGAAACAAGAGAAGTCAAAGAAAAAGAAATATCTTCATAGTAAGTGTAACATAATGATGGAATTGCTCAGAACTTAGTAAATTTAAATGGTACTGCATAAAATGTCAGTTGTGTGAAAGTCAATATCAGACACACCTCGTGCCAACTTGCAGTTGGTGAGATTTGAGTGTAAAATAATTATTCCAATAGAAATCTTGAACTTAGCCTGGTTCCCAAACAATCAGCACTTGGCTTTGGTGAGCAGAGGTGAATGGGCTCAGCCAGATTCGGTTGTAAAGTTGTAACTCAGTATCAAATTACTTTTTCTAGCTCCACAAGCATTTAATTTAGAAAACTATTGTGGCATTTCTTGAGCGGTTTCAATTGATCTCCTTGCAGTTTTATGGCTAGAGAGACTGAACTAAGACTCAAAATATCTTTGTGTATTTCCTGTCTTTCTCTTTAGCATTTATTGGAATCAGGAATGACTTACTTCCACTCTGGATTTCTTGGTTCTGAAGCCTACGAGGCTAACATGGGAACTCATGCACATTCTTCCACAAATGGGGAATGAACCAATTGAGTGGATAGGTCAAGTGGATGGATGGCTTGTAAGATGATGCACTCCTTCTGCCACCTGTGCTCCTTTGGCCTCTATACGTTTCTAATGCATATCCTTAAGCTTCTCAATATTATTCCAAATGTCCATTCTCCACTAGGAGAATTCATGGGATGGAGACTTCCATTGAGCTTTTGACTCCCAAAGAACGTCCACATTCTCAAAGATTCAACAATCCCCAAACAAACCATAAAGCTTCTTGTGAGCTTGTAACACTTTAAACTGAGGTGGGATTTCTATCAAGTCTCACTCCAGAAACTTTTGATTTCATATTGATAGTAATTGATTGGAGATATACAGGGGGTTTTTTGGCTCTCATTTAAAACTAATTAATTGTGCACTCAGGTCGGTTGGGGGCGCTGCTAGTCGGCTGCCCTGCCAGCAGCGTGTTCGTTATTTTGACTTTTTTTGCTTTTTTAGTGTGTCCAAGTATTTGTTTTGGTGTCTCTCGGTGTGTCTTGTGTGGGGGTTGGTGAGGGAGGGGGGGGGAGGGGGGAAATGTTTTTCGGTCATTTCCTCGGCAGAGAGGCGACTTTTTCCATGTCGCTTCTCCGCCTCCCCTCTCGCAGCCTAACAGCTTGGATTGGAGTGGCCTTTCCCGGAGTTGGGCCCAGAGCTTCAGCAGTGGGTGCAACATGGACTTTTCCATCGTGGAACGGGGGCAAACCCTTGCCGGGGGTCGCCGGAAAGGAGTACTCCGATCGATGGCCTGGTGACTTTGGCATCATGGGGCTGTGGTCTTAGGAGCTTCTAGCCGCGGGCGTGACGTGGACTTACCATCTGGAATTTGGGATCCCTTGCCGGGGATCACCAGAGAAGAGCTCCGACCAGCAGCCTGCGGCCTATAATATCCTGAAGCCGCGGTCTCCAGTAAGAAAATTGCCGATTCGGGCACTCCAAGCCGCGGAGTGTGTTCGACTCTCCCAACGTCGGAGTTTCGATCATCCCGACGAGAGGGCCTGTACATCCGGCCATGTGTACGGAGAGTTTATGGCCCCGACTACGGATGAAAAAAGGAGGAGAACTGACTGAACTTTGTTGCCTTCCAACACAGTGAAGAATGCTGTGGTGGATGTTTGTGTTAAATTCTACTGGGTATTGTGTGTTTTTTTCCAACTGTATCGCTACATGGCAAATTCATTTCACCGTACCTTAGTTGGTGCATGTGACAAATAAATTTGACTTTGACTGGCTCTATGGTTAAGTGTGCACCTATAGGGTGAGCATCTCAACTCACAATCAATGCCTCTAGCCTCAACATCCCAAGTTCCCATAAAAACTCCCATGTGGTCGTTGGAGAAACTCACCACCTGTTTCACAGAAGTTTTGTCCAAAGGAAGGGACTTTGGTTCTTGAAACCCAAATCTTAACAGCAGTTGGGGTGTGAGGATGTACTGCAATAGTATGAATGCCTTCCTTTAATATTTTAAAGAAAAAAGTCCAACCCTAATACCAGAGAGTACAGTAAGATCAAGAGCAGAGGCTTCTCAATACTCTGACCAAGGGGCCATCGATATTCAGGACTTGATGTACACGTTTGTACATAAATAGACAAAAAATAATTATCGAATTAATGAGTCTTCACAATGTAAAGGGCATATTAATCATTATTGGAGCTATGGAATAATGCACTAATAACTGGATCATAACTAATTAACATAAAATCATTACTAATGCAGTGAGAAATAAAATCCTTTGCAAAGTTCAAATTTGACAGCTCTTTCGGAACACAAACTGGGAAACTCAAATAAAGTAAATCTATCATTGGTAAATATCACATTAAACAGAAAATATTGAAAACGCTCAACATGATTTATGTGAAACAATGCAAAATTCAAGGTTTCTTTCACTATTTGAAGACAAAATTAAAAATAGTTGAACCATGGCCACTTCGCTCATGCTAACATCTTGGAGCAAGGTTGCTCATGTTCCCAGGTTTGGCATAAGAATGCAATTTAATGGAATTGGTGAGGTGTGATATCAAATGTAAATTTTGTTCGAAGCTTGAAAATTTGCTCTTGTCCCAAAACTAAGCCAGAATATCTGAAAGACCAGCATGATGAAATATATAGCTGCAGTACAATGTGTATTTGTAGCATCAATCCTTCTGACCTCAGAAATATGAAGCATAATAACATTTTGTAATTATTAGTTTGGTGATTTAAACTGTTGCTGATGGATTACTAGTTTAGTAAATTTAAAAAAAATGAGAGAATATATCTGAGGTTTTCATTGTGCAAACCCTACCCATTGGTATTTGAATGTTGCATTGAGGTCTTAATCTAGCTAGTGTAAAATCCCAAATTAGGCAATACAAATCAACCATTCTAATGGATTGGTTGATTATCTGTTTACTGTGCTATTTTATTGGACATACAGTATTACTCGCAGATTAAAATAGGGTCCTGTAATTTGATTTAGATATAATCCTAGGCCATATGTAACCATATAAAAAAACATGTAGCTATTTGGTGTACGACTTCAAACATTATAGAAATTAAGAATAGTAATTAGCAACTCCAACCAAACTCAAGAAAGATAGAAGAATAGTGATTATGGTTAATGGTTTGGAATCTCAGACATGAAATCTCCTTGTTTCTTTCCTGGTGGAAGTAAACACAGATGTGCACACTTATCAGCCATGTGAAAGTGGTCAGAATGGATCCGCATTAAAACTGATCTGGAATCCAAAAATCTATTTCCATACAATTTTGTCAGACCTGCAAAGACATATATAAATATCTTAAATTGAGGCCCACTGCTAGTAATTTTACATACACAAACTTTATTTTGTGTGATGCTCAACACATCTTGCTTGTATGACCTCTTCTTTGCAGGTTCCTTAAATGAGGGGGCTTGGGAATGCATTTGGCTGGTCAGTAAAGGGGTTGGAGTGAAGTTTGGCTGCTGAAGATTGGAATAAAATTGGGGTGGTGGGAGGTGATCATCAATCCAGCTGGTAGTCAATGGTTACTGAGTGGGCAGTGGTTTATCAGCACTCAGCGATTGGCCAGGGTATTGGGTATTTGAGACATTGGGATCTTTGATTAGAGTCATAGAATGATACGGTATGGAAACAGACCCTTCGGCCCAACTTGCCCACATCGGCCAACATGTCCCAGCTACACAAGTCCCACCTGCCTGCTTTTGGTCCATATCCCCCCCCCAAAACTTGTCCTATCCATGCACCTGTCTGTTTCTTAGACATTGGGATAGTCCCAGCCTCAACTACCTCCTCTGGCAGCTTGTTCCATACACCCACCATCCTTAGTGCGAAAAAGTTACCTCCCAGATTCCTATTAAATCTTTTCCCCTTCACCTTGAACCTATGTCCACTGGTCCTCGGTTCCCCTATTCTGGGCAAGCGACTCTGTGCATCTACCTGATCTACTCCTCTCATGATTTTATAGACCTCTATAAGATCACCCCTCATCCTCCTGTGCTCCAAGGAATAGAGACCTCACCGACTCAACCTATCCCTATAGCTCAGACTTTGTAGTTCTGGCAACATCCTCGTAAATCTTCTCTGAACCATTTCATGCTTGACAATATCTTTTCTATAACATGGTGCCAAAAACTGAACACAATACTCTAAATGCGATCTCACCAATGTCTTATACAACTGCAACACGACTTCCCAACTTCTATACTCAATTCTCTGACCGATGAAGGCTAATGTGCCAAAAGCCTTTTTGATCACCTTATGTACCTGCGACTCGACTTTCAAGGAATCATGCACATGCACTCCTAGATCCCTCTGTCAACAATCTCTGTGTCAATCACAATCAAATCTTGATCTAATGTGTCCTGGATTAGGAACAGGAGTTGCTCCTGGGTCAGACACAGCATTCATGGACCATGCATTGTTTTACTTGCATGCACATGTGGGCAAAGATTGTTCAGGATAATGAGCCTTTATAGAAAATGAAAAGATATTTTAATCATTATCATAATATGACTTTGGGATTTTGCATAAATAACTGGTTCAGTTAACTAACAAATACTGAATTATTACTACTACAGTGAGAAAGAAGAGTCTTCTGAAAACTGTAAGTTGGATAGAGGTGCCAGATCGCCAACAAAAATACCAAAATGAAAGCAAACATCTCACTGGCAAGTATTGTGAAAAAAAGAAAATATTCTATAGATTTACAATAATCAATAACAAAAATGCATGTTATCTTCATTATTGACATGTGGAATGAGAAACTTAAAATTTAGCTGTATACAAATACCAAAGTCAATACCAATTGCTCAGACCCTGCCTCATGTAAATTTTGCCATTAGACCTGAACTTTAGTGCTGGACATATATTTTATGGCCATGCGTAATAAAGTTGATTTTATTCCAAAACCAAACAGTAAAGCTGGAATCAGCACTGATGTATTTCAACTTTTTAAGAGGCTATTAAAAAACTACTTCGGAGATTTTGCCAATTCTATTTTAACACTAGAAAATGCTTCAGATAAACTTCAAGAACACTGCATGCCAATAGTCCGCAGTTTTGTTATATAGTAGCCAGGCACCATGTGTACCCCTTCCAAATAATGCAACTGCAAATATTCTGTGCCCTGACAATATTTCCCCCCATTACCGGCTTACATTGATGGTTATGTTGACAGATGAACGAGTACCTGGTTCTGAATTGGCCTAATGCTGAACAATCTGGCACATACACACTTAAAATTTTAAATAGATATTTATAATCATAATGTTTGGGATTTGCATCAATCAAAATTTGGTGACCGCTAAAACCTAAGGTCATAGGAATAGGAGTAGAATTAGGCCATTCAGCCCATCAAGTCTACACCGCCATTCAATCATGGCTGATCTATCTCTCCCTCCTAACCCCATTATCTTGCCTTCTCCCCATAACCTCTGACACCTGCACTAATCACAAATCTATCAATCTCTGCCCTAAAAATATCCACTGACTCGGCCTTCCCAGCCTTCTGTGAACCAAAATGTAAATGATTCTTAAACCAGAGCTGCTTAATTTCTTGCTTACAGATACTTCATGTTGAGATTAGCCTCATGAGAATTGGCTGAAATTCTTTAGTTGAAAAGTGAAAAGACCTTTCTATGTAGAAATGTCATGTTCCGAATCAAATTATTTTTTAGTTGCAGTTAACTTCATGGTTATTTGGCCTTAGTGGCATTTTACAGCAAATTCATAAAACACAGATACTATAATGGATCCATCGCCTTTTTATTGCATTTTCTGCTATTTTTCTCAAGGTGTAATTTCTCACCTTTAGATTTCATTGTTAAATATCTAATATTTTGCTTAAAACAATTCATACATAGTACTAGACAGTTTTTTTTTTTGCTTTAGTGAACAATGAGAACATATTTACGAACAATATGCTTTTAATGTTCCTTTTGATAGGAATTTCTCCTGACACATGGAAAGTGGTGACACAGACAGGGGAGGCTGGCACTAAAGCCCAAGTTTCCATGTGGGTATGTGGCGACAAATCTACGGCAGGACCAATAATTCTTAAGGAAAGCAACAATACAAATACTTTTATTTCGAATCAAACTGATGAGTTTCAGGTAACCTTAATAAATCGCTCAAATAGTTTATGTCTTTAGCAGTCAAAGTAGTTATTAGCTCATGGAAGAGTTGATCTGAATGATTTTAAAATTGTTATCATAAAAAAATGCTGCTACGTATGAAATGCGATCCCGAGCGGTTTACCACTCAAACATTGCCAAGTTATTTCTTTCAATCTTCAGATCAATTTCAAAAATGTTGGCCAGGTCTTTAAAATCCGCATTGCACATGATGGTTCAAGCAACCAGCCGGACTTGAAGCTGAACAAGGTACTTTTCTCATTATTATATTAACAATAATATTAATAATAAGATGGAGTCTGCCAGTCAGCGCAATATTTGCTGCAATTATCAATGTTCAGAGCTCAGGACAGATCATTAGTAATTGTTATAGCCTGGAACTTAGAGCTATTAACTCTCTTTGTAAAGACTTGTCAGACATGTAAAGTCTTCACTACTAGTTTATTGCAGACATTGTAATCATACACACACATAGTGCCCTAGCTGTTCGTGGTCCGTCACCGGAGCTAGAGAGAGAGCTGGGGGTGGGGAGGCTACAATTATACTGAAGATAATGGGGAGTGGTTAGTAGTGGTGAGGTCACTATGTTAAAGGAGCATGCACTGATCTACATCCTTCCCCTTGGAAAACAAAACATTACAATGATGACAGTGCGATCACGACTCATACGCTAGAAACAAACCCGTGCGTACACCGGCAGGAAAAATTTGAAACATTCAAGCAATCTCCCCGTAACGCATAGGCGGCTTGACCAACCGCCCGGAGCGGGTATGCAGCCCGCCCTCCCCCCCCTCCGCAGGAAGAGCAGGGACAGGAGCAGGAGCGGTGATAGGGGAACGGGCAGGAGAATGAGCAGGAGAGGGAGGACGAGGAGACCGGGGAGGAGAAACGGGCACCGCAGCGGGCACGTGAGCGGGAGAGGTAGGAGCAGTGGGAGAACGGGGCACCAAGGGTTGAGAGGGCAGAGTCCTGGGCATGTGAGGAGCGGTAGGCAGAGAGGTAGCAACCGGAGGTGCAAAAGGGGCTGCAGGAGGCGGAGCGGGCTCGTTGACCGGCAGCTAATGCTGGCGGGACCGGCGGTAGGTGGTACCCTCGTAGTCAACCAGGTACCCTCGTAGTCAACCAGAAGAGTCTGCAGAGCCTACGACAACAGCCAGCCGGTAGTGTCCTGAGGGGGACTGCATCCGGACGACCTGGCCCTGGAAGAGACGCGGAAGGGGACGGCAGGATTTGTCGTGGGAGCGCTTCTGGATAGCCTGTTTCTGGGCAATGTGCTCCTGGACAGCAGCAGGGCTGCGGACCACGGGCTCTAGGGATCGCTGGGAGACAGGGATCGGAGGGCGTGTGGTGCGGGACATGAGCCGCTGAGCAGGCGAGCCTAGGGCAGGGTCACGAGAAATATTGCGGAGATTCAGTAGGGCCAGGTAAAAATCCGAATGCGATAGTCTACAC
This sequence comes from Malacoraja senta, assembly GCA_038087875.1. Classification (NCBI taxonomy): domain Eukaryota; kingdom Metazoa; phylum Chordata; class Chondrichthyes; order Rajiformes; family Rajidae; genus Malacoraja; species Malacoraja senta. The sequence continues at coordinate 23,695 of JAXLNO010000945.1, read as the reverse complement.
TGCTCCAACAGCTCCTTGGCACTGCGGACGGCGCGCTCAGCAAGGCCGTTGCTCTGCGGGTACTCAGGGCTGCTGGTGATGTGGCGAAAGTTCCAGGCGGCAGCGAAGGCGCGGATCTCCGCACTCGAGAACTGGCCGCCGTTGTCAGACTGCAAAGTCACAGGAGAGCCAAACATCCCAAAGTTGCGGCGCAGCTTCCCGATGACAGCAGCAGAAGTGAGGGAGTGCAGCTCATCCACCTCAAACCAGCTGGAATAGGAGTCTACAAGGACCAGGAAATGTTTGCCACGCCACTCAAATATGTCAGTAGCGACCACCATCCACGCCAGGTCGAGGGCAGGCTGTTGCAGGAGTGGCTGGCGTTGCTGGTGTGGAGAGAGGGTATTGCAGGTTGAGCAGGCAGAGACTCTATCCCGGATGTCCTGTGCCATGCCGGACCAATAAAATTGGCTCTGGGCCTGGGACAGGGTGGCATCGGCTCCGGGATGGCCGCTGTGGGCAGTTTGGAAATAGTGGTCCGGCAGCGCAGCAGGCACCACAACCTTGTGGCCCTTCACCACCACGCCAGCATGCAGCACCAGTTCATCCCGGACTAGGAAGTAGGGCGCGGCACCAGCCGGCAAGGATGAGCGACGGTCAGGCCAGCCACGACGGATGACGTCTACAAGCTGTTGCAGGGCAGGATCATTGGCAGTGCGCTGAATCAGGGACTGCATCTGCCAGGAAGGCACAAAGTTAACGTTTAGCACCATCAGGTCGGACGATTCGTACGGGTGGCGGGCAGTAGACGCCAGCGGTGCGCGGGACAGCGTGTCGGCCACAAACATGTCTTTGCCCTTTCGGTACACGATTCGAAACGTGAAGCGCTGGAGCTGCAGCATCATACGCTGCAAACGGGAAGAGGCAACGTGGATCGGTTTGTTCAAGATCGTGACCAGCGGCTGGTGGTCGGTTTCAATAGTGAAGGTGTTACCTATAATGTAGTCCCTGAACTTCGAGCAGGCAAACACCACGGCAAGGAGCTCCTTCTCGATCTGGGCGTAGCGTTGTTCGGCAGGGGTCATGGTGCGGGAAGTGTAGGAGACAGGTAGTTGCAGGCGGTCGTAGAGTTGCAGGCAGGCGGCACCGAGACCGAAATTCGAGGCATCGCAGGTGAGGACGATGGGGCGCTTTAAGTCGAAGAACTTGAGAGTGGGGGTGCAAACCAGCCGGGACTTCAGGGCATCGAAGGCTGCCTGATGCTGCGGGGTATGGAGAGAAGGCAGGTACGGGATACTGAGTTGGATGATCAGCCATGATCATATTGAATGGCGATGCAGGCTCGAAGGGCCGAATGGCCTACTCCTGCACCTATTTTCTATGTATCTATGTATCTATGTACCAAACCCAGGCAGTGTCCTTCTTGGTCAGTTCCCTCAGGGGCGCACTCAGCTCGCTGAGGTCGGGAATGAATTTCCCCAGCTAGAGTCACTTATTAAAGATGGGATAGCAGCACATTTGGAAAGTGGTGAAATCATTGGACAAAGTCAGCATGGATTTACGAATTTTTCGAGGATGTAACTAGTAGAGTGGATAGGGGAGAACCAGTGGATGTGTTGTATCTGGACTTTCAGAAGACTTTCGACAAGGTACCACATCAGAGATTAGTATACAAACTTAAAGCACACGGTATTGGGGGTTCAGTATTGATGTGGATAGAGAACTGGCTGGCAAACAGGAAGCAAAGAGTAGGAGTAAACGGGTCCTTTTCACAATGGCAGGCAGTGACTAGTGGGGTACCGCAAGGCTCAGTGCTGGGACCCCAGCTATTTACAATTTATATTAATGAGCTGGATGAGGGAACTGAAGGCAACATCTCCAAGTTTGCGGATGACACTAAGCTGGGGGGCAGTGTTAGCTGTGAGGAGGATGTTAGGAGACTGCAAGGTGACTTGGATAGGCTGGGTGAGTGGGCAAATGTTTGGCAGATGCAGTATAATGTGGATAAATGTGAGGTTATCCACTTTGGTGGCAAAAACAGGAAAGCAGACTATTATCTAAATGGTGGCCGATTAGGAAATGGGGAGATGCAGCGAGACCTGGGTGTCATGGTACACCAGTCATTGAAAGTAGGCATGCAGGTGCAGCAGGCAGTGAAGAAAGCGAATGGTATGTTAGCTTTCATAGCAAAAGGATTTGAGTATCGGAGCAGGGAGGTTCTACTGCAGTTGTACAGGGTCTTGGTGAGACCACACCTGGAGTATTGCGTACAGTTTTGGTCTCCAAATCTGAGGAAGGACATTATAGCCATAGAGGGAGTGCAGAGAAGGTTCACCAGACTGATTCCTGGGATGTCAGGACTTTCATATGAAGAAAGACTGGATAGACTTGGCTGATACTCGCTAGAATTTAGGAGATTGAGAGTGGATCTTATAGAAACGTACAAAATTCTTATGGGGTTGGACAGGCTAGATGCAGGAAGATTGTTCCCGATGTTGGGGAAGTCCAGGACAAGGGGTCACAGCTGAAGGATAAGGGGGAAATCCTTTAAGACCTAGATGAGGAAAAACTTTTTCACACAGAGAGTGGTGAATCTCTGGAACTCTCTGCCATAGAGGGTAGTTGAGGCCAGTTCATTGGCTATATTTAAGAGGGAGTTAGATGTGGCCCTTGTGGCTAAGGGGATCAGGGGGTATGGAGAGAAGGCAGGTACGGGATACTGAGTTGGATGATCAGCCATGATCATATTGAATGGCGGTGCAGGCTCGAAGGGCCGAATGGCCTACTCCAGCACCTATTTTCTATTTATCTATGTATCTATGTACCAAACCAAGGCAGTGTCCTTCTTGGTCAGTTCCCTCAGGGGCACACTCAGCTCGCTGAGGTCGGGAATGAATTTCCCCAGGTAGTTCACCATGCCCAAGAAGCGCTGCAGGCTGGGCACGTTGACCGGAGCTGGCATTCCCGAGACCGCAGCTGTCTTCTATGGGTCTGGTTTCAGACACTCAGCCGTGAAAACGTGGCCCACGTATGTGACCTCCGGGACGCGGAAACGGCACTTCCTGGGGTTCATCTCACGAGCCTTATCCAGGACTTGGCGGAGGTGGAGGTCGTGCTCAGCGACGTCTCTCCCGTACACTAAGATGTCATCGACGATGATAGCACACGGCAGACCGGCAAATAGCTGCTCCATGGTGCGCTGGAAAACCTCGCTGGCAGAATTGATCCCGAAAGGCATGCGGAGGAAACGGAACCTGCCGAAAGGTGTACCGAAAGTGGTCAGGAAGGAGGAACGTTCATCCAGTGGAATCTGCCAGAAAGAGCTCTTGGCATCGAGGACAGAGAAGACAGTGGCTGGGCCAACCTGTGCAGCGACGTCCTCCACCGTTCGCATGGGGTAGTGCGGGCGTTTGATGGCAAGGTTCAGGTCCTTGGGGTTTAAACAGATCCGAATCTCACTCTTGTCCTTCTTAGCAGCAACGACCATGGTGGAGACCCACCGGGTGGGATCACTCACCTCCTTGATGATGCCCACGGCCACCAAGTGGCGCAGAGTCGACTCCACCCTGTCCTTCATGGCAAAGGAGACGCGGTGAGCCGGGCGGATTACCGGATCGACCCCCGGGTCCACATCGATTTCGTAATTGAAGGGTACTCACTCATGGGGTCCATGGGGCCCTGCACCAGGTGGATATCGCGGTGGAAGAAAACCAAACCGAGGTCCTGGCACGCACTGGCGCCCAACAAAGTAACATTCTCAGATTCCAGCAGGAGGAAAGAGAGGGGCCGAGAGGTCTTCAGAACTGTGCAGATAAGGGTTGCCTTCCCGACTGGTAAGAGCACTCCCCCCCCATAGGCATGAAGACGGGAGTCGTCGGCAATAACCTTCTCACCAGATCTTATCTGCTCAAAGGGGCTTAATGACATAACATTGGCAAACGCCCCCGTGTCGACCTTTGCAGGAAAGGTCATCCCATTCACAGTAACTCGCACTGAGGGATCAGCTATCAAAGCAGGTGCACCCAAAACTGAAAAAATACGCGATTGATCATGGGAGGAACTGGTATCAGAATCAGGGAGTTTGTCTGAATGGTACTGGGAACCATGAACGCTATCAGTCACAGCAAGGTTGTTTAGACTCCTTCTCGGACCAGGGACAGGCTGGCCCCTGGAACGACACGCTGTGGAGAAGTGATTCAGCTTTCTACAGAAATTGCAAGTTTTCCCCAGCGCAGGGCAAACATTAAATTGATGATTGGCGAAGTTGCAGTTGGGGCAACGACGTGGGCTGTCCCTCGCGGGTGCGGGAGTGCTACGCTGGCGTGGCGGGCCATCGTTCCGCCGGCGTCCAGCAGCACCGGCATAGTGAATGTCCTTGAGCCTCAGGTGGAGATACGGAGTCGACAGCAGCAGAGGCATGCAAAGCCTCGTTTAAAGTGAGGTCTGGCTTCCTCAAGAGCTCTGCCCGTAGCTTCTCGTCCTGTAGACCGTGAACTAGGACATCCCTGATCATTTGGTCGGGGGTCACCGCGTCCAGGCGGCAACGCCGAGCCAGGTGACGCAACGATGCAATGAAGGAGTCGATGTGCTCCCCGGGTTTCTGGCGCTGGAGAAAAACGTAAACCGCTCTATAATGCAATTGGTGGGAATGTCACATAGCGCGGTAAATTTAGTCGTAAGACATACCGGGTCCTGAGCATTCTCACCAGCGGCGTACTCGAACGATTCAGAACGTTCCATGGCCTCCGGGCCAGCCAGGTTGAGGAGCAGATGTGCCGTAACCGCAGGGGTAGCATTAGGATGAGCAATTGCGATGTAATGCTCGAAGTCGCGCCTAAAGACAGTCCACCGGTGCACGATGTCGGAGTCAAACACCAGCATGTCAGGCTTACGACACGAGTTGGCCATGGTAAATAAAGGGTTGGAAAAGAAAAACTGGGAGAAAACAAAACATAAAACCGATAGACAGGAGACGCAAGGTTCAACTTTGTGACACCATGTAAAGACTTGTCAGACATGTAAAGTCTTCACTACTAGTTTATTGCAGACATTGTGATCATACACACATATAGTGCCCTTGCTGTTCGTGGTCTGTCACCGGAGCTAGGGAGGGAGCTGGGGGTGGGGAGGCTACAATTATACTGAAGATAATGGGGAGTGGTTAGTAGTGGTGAGGTCACTATGTTAAAGGAGCATGCACTGATCTACACTCTTCACCACCATCCCACTAATGAAGTCAGTGCATGTCCCTCAACTTTCCAATTCCTGAAGTCAACAATCAGTTCCTTCGTCTTGCTAATGCTGAGAGCAACATTGTTGTTGTGATTTAATCAGAATATTGATCACCCTCCCATACTCTGATACATCATCATCCATTATTCATCCAACAACGGTGGTAACATGCTGGCAATAATAGGTCCCACCTCGATGAACTCAATGCATTCTACAACCGCTTTGAACAGAAGGTTGGTGGTGGAATGCAACTTACCCATAACAGTAACAATTATTATTTTCTGTCTGAGTCTGTCAGTCAGCCCAATATTTGCTGCAATTATATGTGACTAAAATGTAATTATTCAGAACAAGATACAGTACTTTTAGCTCAGTAATTTCAAAAAATTGCTACGACAACAAGGTATTATAAAAAAGGAAGGATTAATCAAGAAAAATCTATGTCCATTGTAATTAGAAATGTCATAATTTATAATGGAGAATTAAGAAATGGGCAACAAATTAAACAAATAATTTAGTTTTGTCTTCATAGAAGGGACCTTGAATAAATTTCTAAAATGTTAGAAAACTGGAAATATAATGAAAAGATGGAATTGGAAGAATATATAGTATCAGTAAAAAAAATGATGCTGGAGGTCAATAAAGGTCATTATCACTGGAAGTCAATAAATGTCCAGAGCCTGATAATCAGCAACACAGAGTATTTAAGAAAAGATGCTTCCCAAAGAACTTAAGAGAAAGACATAGAAGCAGGGTTATAGAGTCATGGAACTATATAGCACAGAAACAGATCCTTCAGCCCAATTTTTCCTTGTCAAACCAAGCTAGTCCCACTTGCCTGATTAATATCACTCCACACCTTTCCTATCAATGTACCCATCAAAAAATGTCTTTAAAATGTTCTAATGGTACGCGCCTTTACTGCTTCGTCTAACCGCAGTCCATATATTGCCACCTTCTGTGTGAGAGTTGGCCCTCAGGTCCATTTTAAATCTTTCCCCTCACATTTTAAAACTATACTTTGCAGTCTTCGACTCTAGTTTTAGACATCCTACCCTGGGGAAATGACTGTGCCTCATAACCTTGTATTTGGCCTTCAAAATATTATATACAGTATTTGGAGAAGGTCTCAGCCTCTAGCATTCCAGAAAAACAAATCCAGACTATCTATCCTCTCCTTACAGCTCAAACCCTTCAGATACTTGTCAATTTATTGTTCACTCTATCCAGTTAAATGATTTCCTTCCTGTAGCAAAGCAAGACTGTAGACAGTACTCAAAATGTAGCTTTACCAATTCCTTGTATAGCTGTAACATGACATCTTGCGCTCAATACCCTCATGGATGAAGGCATGCATGCCAAACACCACCTTCACACCATGTCCACCTGTATTGCCATTTTCTTGGAACCATTAACCTACATCCGTGGGTCTCTGTTTTACCGCGCTCTCCGGGGCCCTACTATTTACTGTCTATGTCCTGCCCTGATTTATTCTACCAAAATGTAACAAGTAACTGAATTTTGTTCACCATATCTCAGGAAGGATGTTCTTGGTTTGGAGGGTTAATAGACTGATTCCTGAGATTGCAGGAATGATTGAGTCAGTTAGGCCAGAATTTATTAAGATAGCAGGAGGGATATCATGGAAACCTTTTACAGCCAATTAGACATGATTAGACAGACATAATAGAGGATGTATGTTCCCGATGGCTGGGAAGCCCACAATAAGGACAATCTTGGCATCATGTTCGGCACAGACATTATGAGCTGAATTGTATGTTCCTGTGCTGTGCTTTTCTATGTTCAGCCTTAGCATGTGGGTTATGCCCTTAATATTCAGATCAGAAGAAATTTATTTGGATGATGACGTGAGGGTGGAATTCTGCACCATAGAAGACGGTGGTGGCCGTCATTAAAAATATTCAAGGAGGAGGCCAATATACTTCTTAACACCAAAGAGATCTCGAGATCTGGGGAAAAGGTTGAAGCAGACAACTGATGAGGATGATCAGCAAATTCATGTTGAGTGGTGGATCAGGCCTGAGAACCAAATGAGCTACTCCTGCCCCTATTTTCTGTATTTCGATGAGTTTGGGAATATAGATATCTCACTATAGTTACACAGTGCATTGGGAGGCTACCTTTGAAGTATAGTGTGGTTTAAATCTCTGTACTAAGAAAATACATATTATTTATTCTTATATTTACCAAACCTATCCTGGGATGATGGGGCTGCTATGTGAAGAGAGATTGGATCAGCTATGCCTGTATTCCTTACACTTTTGAAAAACAAAAGGGAATCTCTTCGAAACAAACAAAATTGTGACAGGGCTGGGCCTGGCTGGGGACATAAGCATGAGTACTTTCATTCTCAGGATCTGGGATTAGACAATTTGGATCTGGTGATGAAATTTGCTTCACTAAGAACTGTACTAATGGAATTCCCCACCAGAGGAGGCTGTTGAGGCGAAGTCATTACATACTGTGAAACTCTATTAAACTAGTACAGCTAAGGGCCTGTCCTATTTAGCGATTTTTTTTAGTGACTGCCAGCATCAGTGACTGACGTATCAAATCACTGAAAAATTTGCGGCATGATTCAGCATGACGCGGCATGATGCGGCGTGATGACGTGTGACGTATGGCGCACGGAATATTTTCAAGTGTCGCACCATTTTTTTGTCGTCACTGGATATTGAAATGTTCAAAATCTTTTAGCGACCCTGATATGACGCCGGCAGTCGCCGAAAACAATCGCCAAGTGGGACAGGCCCTTTAGAACTTTGATGGTGCGGATTGGCAGTTTTTCTGTACTAATAGATTTTTTCCAATAGAGTTTATGTGGGCGGGAGAGGTATGCGAGGGGGGGAGGGGTCAAGTCAGGTCAAGTCACTTTTATTTCTATAGCACATTTTAAAAAACTATCGTTGACCAAATTGCTTTACATTGGTGGAGGTACTAACGTTATACAACAGTGGTCCATAGATTTAGTACATACATAAATGCATACATATAGCCCTCAAGACAGGCTTGAGAGTAAAGATGAGTTTTAAGTCTCGACTTAAAAGAGTCGATGGAGGGGGCAGTTCTGATGGGAAGAGGGATGCTGTTCCACAGTCTAGGAGCTGCAACCGCAAAGGCGCGGTCGCCCCTGAGCTTATGCCAGTAACCCCAAGTCGGCCGATCTGAGGGATTTGGAGGTGGTGTGGTGGGTAAGCAGACTTTTGATGTAGGTGGGGGCAATCCCGTTAAGGGCTTTGTAAACATAAAGAAGGATCTTGAAATTTATTCGGAACCGCACAGGGAGCCAGTGGAGAGAGGCCAGAATCGGGGTCCCTTTTTCGGGTGTCCGTCAGGAGTCTCGCTGCGGCGTTTTGCACAAGTTGCAGGCGGGACAGGGAAGATTGGCTGATGCCAGTGTAAAGGGAGTTGCAGTAATCTAGGCGGGAGGAGATAAATGTGTGGATGATCTTTTCGAGGTCATCAAACTGGAGGAATTGTTTTATTTTAGCTATCGTCCGAAGCTGGAAGAAGCTAGCTTTTAACATGGCATTGACTTGTTTGTCAAACTTCAATGCTGAGTCAAATATCACGGCAAGGTTTTTGATGTGAGGTTTGAGTAGTGGGGTAAGGCTTCCAAGGCTGCCTGCTATCGATTTGATTGAGTCCGAGGGGCCGAGAAGGATGACCTCAGACTTACTCTCGTTTAGTTGGAGGAAGTTCTGGGCCATCCAACACTTTATATCCTCGAGGCAGCGGGTAAGGTTAAGTAGATTTGATCGGTTGTTGGGCTTCAGGGTGAGATAGAGTTGTGTATCGTCTGCATAGCAATGGAAGGAAATGCCATGCCTTTGTGTGGACAGAGGGTTTGTGGGGGGAGGGGTATGTGGGAGGGGGTTATGTGTGGGCGGAGTGTGGGGGGGGAGGGAGGATGTGGGAGGGGGGATGTGGGTAATGGAGTGGTTTGCGGGGGGGAGGAGGAGAGTGTGTGGGGCAGGGGGTGTGTAGGGCAGGGTGTGGCTGGAGGGAAGATGTGGGAGGGGGGATGGTTTGGGGAGGGGTGTGTGGAGGGGAGGGGTGTGTATGTGGGCAGGGGGTATGTGTGAGCAGAGTGGTTATGGTAGGGAGGGGGGTTATGGTAAGGAGGGGGGTTATGGGCAGGGGGTGGTTGTGGGGGGGTGGGAGTGTTGTGAGGAGAGGGGGGCTTTGGGGGGAGGGGGGTTGTGAGGGAGATGAGGGGTTGTGGGGGAGAGGGGGGTTGTGGGGGAGGGGGTGGGGAGGGGTGTGTGGTCGGTGGGTGTGTGGCATTGTGGGGGGGGGCTTTGTGGAGGTGTGTGGGCACGGGGGGTTGTTGTGGGGGGAGGGGGGTGTGTGGGAGAGTGGTGTGTGTGGGTAGGGAGGGGTTGTGGGGGGAGGGATTGTGGAGGGAGGAGTGTGGGAGGGGTGTATGTGTGAGCAGAGGGGTTGTGGGGAGGGGTATGTGAGAGGGGGTTATGTGTGGGTGGGGGTTGTGGGAGGGAGGGGTGTGTGGGCGGGTGGGTTGTGGGGGTGTAGGGATGTGTGGGAGGGAGGGGTGCAGGGGGAGGGGTGTGCGGGGGAGGAGTGCGGGTGAGAGGAGTGTGCGGTGGAGGGGTGTGGGGGCGGGAGGGCCGGGGGGGCAGGGGGGGAGAGAGCTCGGAGAAAAGACGGGGAAGGGCCATGGGGGAGAGTGCAATATCACGGTGGAGCGGGACAGGAGCCAGCGATGGGGACCAGAGGGGAAGGGGTTGGCGGTGCGATGGGGACTCACAGCGGGCGCTGGGCACTGGTTGCTGGCCACTGGCCACTGGTCGCTTTGCTGGCCGCTGGTCGTTGGCTGCTTTGCTGGTCTTTTCACTGGTGATTCTCCTCCGCCAGGATCATTGTCTCCACTTTCCGTTTGGTGACATCGGCGCCATCTCCGACTCCGCGCTGGGCTGGGCTGGGTTAGGCTGAGTTGGGCTGGGCCGTGCTGGGTCGGGCTGACTCGGGCCGTTTCCGGTCCCTCCCTCCGAAAATTGCGTCCGGTTGGAGACCTCCGCTGGCCATCCAGAGCCTCACGTAGTTGCAGTAAAGACGGGATGTCGCAGGAAGGGGTGGACCATCCCGCGGAGTGACAGTAGAAAGGACCAATCCGCGCAGCACTGAATGGCAGGAGAGGCAATCGATCGGCGCACACGTGGTTTTTAAGATTTTTAAACCTCAATAACTCTTACCAGCTTCCACCGATCGTAACAAAACTTGGTGCAATCGCAGAACAGGAGAACGGTGAGTAAGCTGGCGAAAAATCATAGCGCTATCGCATACCGTTTTTGTGCAAATAGAATGACCACCAAACCGGAAGATAACAAGATCAGAGTTTTAGTTATGTATAGATAGATAGATAGATAGATAGAAGATAGAAGATAGATAGATATTTAAAGACACGAGTATCAATGGTTTAACAGTGAGAGTGAGAATATGGTATTGAGATAGATAAGACATGATCATGTTGCATTTCAGTACAGGTTAGAAGTGCTGAATAGCTCTGCCTCCTATTTTTATATTTATATGTTGTTTCTCATTGGAGGAAGGTAGAGAATAATGAGAGGTAAACTTGTGATTTACTGTGCAATTTATTTTCAAAATCTTCTTTCCAGCAATGATATATAGTGAACTATAATAATAAAGCAGAAAGATGGCAATATTCACCCAACATTGAACTCTCTGCTGTGCTGTGATAACACTCTTTCACTTAAATTGATACTGCATCTGACATATCAAAGTTACTCTCTCTCTTACTTTCTCAGTTTCTGTCCTCTCACAGGTCCACATTATTATCCCTGGAAGTTCACAATCTCTGAGTCCTCACACTCTCACCAACTTGCTTTGTATCACCACTGCTCCACTTCCTTTCTCGGTTCCTACTCTCCTCTCTTCTATCTCCACTATCCACTTCTCTTCTATCTCCACTACTCCATTCACACTCTCGGATACTGATCGCACATAGGCCTGCCTTGGATATCCATTACTCTATTCACTCTCTCAACTCCTGTTTTCTTTCACAGTTCCCTCATCATTAAACAGAAATCAGGAATGATCAAGAACAACAAGCATGCCACTGAAAACCAGAAGTTAATGCTAATCCCAAACAAAATTACATCAGTGTGAATTTTGCATGATTAACTAAAACATTTATAGTGAAAGATGTGCTATTTTGCACATGTGACTATTTTGCAGTGGTCAAAATGGAATGGAATAGCATATAACTCATAACAATGCTCATTTTTCAGAAGGTAGACAAAAGTGCTGGAGAAACTCAGCGGGTGCAGCAGCATCTATGGAGCGAAGGAAATAGGCCTATTTCCTTCGCTCCATAGATGCTGCTGCACCCGCTGAGTTTCTCCAGCACTTTTGTCTACCTTCGATTTTCCAGCATCTGCAGTTCCTTCTTAAACACAAATTTTTCAGATACTGAAGGTGCAAATCTGACCAGTCTAACTGCTTAACCTCTGACCTTTGTGATCTATCATTTGTCAGGCTTTTTTCCACCTCAAACTTTCTTTTCCAGCTCTTTGGCCCCTACTCCAATCAGCCTTAAGAAGGTGACCTGAAACATCGCCTGTCCATTCCCTCCTTAGATGCTGCCTGACCTGTTAAGTGTCAACGTTTTGTGTTTTGCTACAAGACTTAGCACTGTTACTATCTTTGAAGTATTTTGTTATGTATCTAAAAAGCTTGTTGTACTGCACATACGTTTGATATTTTGATGATTTTTACTTGAGCCTAGCAATTTTATGTAAAGGTATTGACAGATTTGATGATCTTCCATATTTTTACCTGCTGTTGTGAATTAACAGTCTTTTCACAAGCAGAATAAATGAAAAGACCAGAGCATTAATATTTTATTCAGTGGTTAATTGTTATACTCTAAAACACGTATAACATTTGTTGGGTTAATTTAGGAGACACCTCAAGATCAAATCATGGCAAAATACTTGGTTGTCAATTAGCACAAACACACAGCTGCATTTTATACATTTTAAGTTTCCTTTTCTGCCAATTCAGTGTATCCCCTAAAGAATTTGTAAGCGCTGGCATGGATCAGTAATGTCAGGGACCAATACTGTATGAGCTTAAATTCACCAATAGAATATATGTATTCCCTTTCGTTTGCCATTCAATGCTGCAGTCAGTCCTCTGTAGTATGTTGTTCTGATGAAGGGATAAATCCTGACCAATTGCTCTTGAAAGTACACCATTCTGCTATTTATTTCCCACAATGAAACACAGCATCTGTCAGCTTGGGACAGTTCATTAGCAATCCTTTAATTCTTGTGAATAAGCTGTGAGTACAGACTGAATGGCTAGAAAATTAATGCTAAATAAAACATGGACATTAAAGCTACCCGTATAGAAAGACATTAGAAACAGACCCCTCAGCACAACTCGTCAATGCCTACCAGGATATCCCACCTAAGCTAGTCCCATTTGCCTACATTTGGTCCATATCCCTCTAAACCTATCCTATCCATGTACCTGTCCAAGAGTTTTTCAAATGTTGTTATTGTACCACCCTCAACTACCTCCTCTGGCAGCTTGTTCCATATACCAATCACCCACTGTGTGGAAAAAGTTGCCCTTCAGGTTCCTATTAAATCTTTCTCCTCTGATACATCACTGCCCATTATTCATCCAACAACATTGGGAACCTGCTGGCAACAATAGGTTCCACCCCAATTAACTCAATGCATTCTATGACTGCTTTGAACAGAAGGTTGGTGGTGGAATGCCACTTACCCCACCACTCTCGAGTGTACCTGTTACTTTCCCGAGAGTAAACCCACAGAAAGCATTTGGTCCAGATGGAGTCCCCAGCTACGTCCTCAGGACCTGTGTGGATCAGCTGGCAGATGTGTTCAGCGACATCTTTAATCTCTCACTACTCCATTCTGAGGTCCCCACTATCATCCCAGTGCCAGAGGAAAATAAGGTAGAGTGCTTTAATGACTGCCGTCCAGTTCGGGCATCCACTATCATGAAGTGCTTCACAAAACTGAAGCACATTAACCCCAGCTTTGATCCAATGCCGTTTACTTACCGTCACAACAGGTCCACAGCAGACACCATGTCCCTCATCTCTGAAACACCTAGACATTGAGATCACCATTAATGGATCCAATTTCCAAGCAGTATATTGTGGGAGTATCCCTTCTGCAGTTATCAGCACACATTTCTTCTGTTTATGTGAATGAACATGGCTCATAAATAAAAAATAGAAAATCGGGCATTGCAAATAATTGGTGGAACCGTGCAAAGTAATCATATTATTAATAATTATCTAATTTAGTGTGCAATTATAACTGTGCAAAATATAACATATCTTTGCAGGTATGGATGGAACATTTAAGAAATGGACACATTTTACAATTTAAGGCAGACAGATGGTTATCATTTCATCATGATGATGGAGAAATTTTACGTGAATTCCCTGTCATACGGGAAGATACAGGCAAGCCAATTTATCCAGGTATGGAAACTCCAATCTAAAATGAGTATGTTGCTAACCTACCCACAGTATTACCATGGAGCAAATAATTTAAAAAAACCTGTTTGAGATTTCCTCTAAATTTCATTCATTAAATTAGAATTCAAGTTCCTACAATGGACAAACTTGGAATGTTTTCTCTGAGATTCGAGGTTGAGGGGAGACCTGATAGAACTATATATAAAATGATGAATGACAGACATATGCATGAGTAGACAGTCAGAATGTCAGGGGTTATGGAGAGAAGGCAGAAGAATAAGGTTTAGAAGGAAAGATAGATCAGCCATGCCTGGATGGTGGCATACACTTGATGGGCCAAATGGCCTAATTCTGCTCCTATACCTTATGAACATGAGAATTTTTATTTCCCAGAGTGAAAATGTCAAAGGCTAGAAGCATAACTTTAAGGTGCAAGGGGCAAATTTAAAGAAGATGTGCAGGGAGATTTGTTATAAATAGGGAGAGTTGGATGCCTAGAAGACACTACCTGGGGTGGTGGTGGAGGCAGATGAAATAGGGATATTTAAGAACCTTTTAGATAATCATATGGAGATGCAAGGAATGGAGGGATATGGATCTTGTGCAAGCAATGCAGATTAATGTAACTTGGCATCATGTTCAGCGCAGACATGTTCCTGTTCCTGTGCTGTGATGTTCTATGTCCGAATCAGAACAACTTCTAAATACATGAATGAAGCCAAAGAGAAACATGCATCTGCCATACGCATTGTGTAACTAACCAAATTCCAAATAATATTTAACCTTAATTCACCTTGTCTCCTTTTACCTTTTTATTCCTTTTCAATGTATCATAATGGGCTTGATTTTAACATTGGGTACCATGAAGATTTTTTATGCAATGGAAGGAGTTAGATAAAACCTGGGAAATTGACAGTGGATTGCAAGTCAAGAGTGTTTTATTGTGATATGTCCTGGGCGGGACAAATAAATTCTTACTTGTTGCAGCACAACAGATATGTGAATATGTAAACATTGTATATAACGGGGGGGGGGGGGGGGAAGAAAAAGTTCAATAAATAACAATTATAGCTCTTAAACTGTGGCCCTTGGTTCTGGACTCCCCCAACATCGGGAACATGTTTCCTGCCTCTAGCGTGTCCAAACCCTTAATAATCTTATATGTTTCAATAAGATTCCCTCTCATCCTTCTTAATTAAATAGTATACAAGCCCAGCTGCTCCATTCTCTCGTCATATGACAGTCCCGCCATCCCGGGAATTACCATAGTGAACCTACGCTGCACTCCCTCAATAGCAAGAATGTCCTTCCTCAAATTTGGGGACTAAAATTGCACACAATACTCCTGGTGTGGTCTCACTAGGGCCCTATACAACTGCAGAAGGATCTCTTACTCCTATACTCAACACTTCTTGTTATGAAGGCCAACATGCCATTCGCTTTCTTCACTGCCTGCTGTACCTATGTGACAGGGACCCAACAGGTCCCACTTAGTCTAGTACTCAACTCCTCCTGTTGTGAAGGTCAACATGCCATTCACTTTCTTCACTGCCTGCTATACCTGCATGCTTACTTTCAGTGACTGATGAACAAGGACCCCCAGATCTCGTTGTACTTCCCCTTTTCCCAACTTGACACCATTTAGATAGTAATCTGCCTTCCTGTTTTTGATACCAAAGTGGATAACCTCACATTTATGTACATTAAACTGAATCTGCCATGCATCTGCCCACTCACCCAACCTGTCCAAGTCACCTTGCATTCTCATAGCATTCTCCTCACAGTTCACACTGCCACACAGCTTTGTGTCATCTGCAAATTTGCTAATTTGAATCCCTTCATCTAAATCATTGATGTATATTGTAAATAGCTGCGGTCCCAGCACCGAGCCTTGCGGTACCCCACTAGTCACTGCCTGCTATTCTGACTGCCATTTTCCTTTAACCTTCTCCCTATTTACCCGATTGTTTTTAATGTAAAGCTTTGAGATCCAACTTGCCAATGGCATTGTAAGAACTTTCATCTGGCATTGTTATTTTTGCATGATTATGCAGTCACCTATTGCTAAGTCAAATGTACCAAGCTACCATTTTGCTTGCTGGTTACAACACAGAAAAGCAACATTAAATATCTGCCGATAGTATTTGGCTAGAAACTCGCAAAACAGCCACAAAATAGGTGATTGCATGCGTTCATATAATTGTGACCATAAAAATGTCTGATTATCGTCAAAAATATGAATCCAGTTCTTTAAAGTTGTTCAGGGATAGAAATGACCTATCTAGTTTTACCTAGTTTTACCAGTTTTACCAATACATTGTAGACGCTTAACTACCTTCCACTTAGTTGTTTTAAACTACTATAACATGACCTAGGAAGAAGAACATTGGACAGACTACCCAGCACCATTCTATCAGTGGAATCGAAACACAAGAAAAGCACATCCAGCCCAGTTCACACTGAAAAGTTAAGCAGAGGTCTGGCATGGTCAAACTTGATATAATTATGCCATTCAGATAATGCTCCATACCTGAATATATCCTGTCACACTAGAAGGACCGGCCAATGATGGCTAATGGTAAACACTGCCCAGGCCATCACTGGCTCTGACCTCCCCACCATCGAAGGGATCTATCGTAGTCGCTGTCTCAAAAAGGCAGCCAGCATCATCAAAGACCCACACCATCCTGGCCACACACTTTATCTCACCACTGCCATCGGGACGAAGGTACAGAACTGTAACATCCAGGTTCAGGAACAGCTTCTTCCCTACAGCCATCAGGCTATTAAACACTACAACCTCATAAGCTATGAACTACAATAGACTATTATTATTTTTTTATTATTATTGCATTGTTATTGTTTGTTATTTTTTTCTGAATTTTTGTTATATTATTTATTATGATTACATATTCTGCTGTGCTGCAGCAAGTAAGAATTTCATTGTTCTATCTGGGACATATGACAATAAAACACTCTTGACTATTGACTTAGAAACATAGAAACATAGAAAATAGGTGCAGGAGGAGGCCATTCGGCCCTTCGAGCCAGCACCGCCATTCATTGTGATCATGGCTGATCATCCCCAATCAATAACCCGTGCCTGCCTTCTCCCATATCCCTTGATTCCACTAGCCCCTAGAGCTCTATCTAACTCTCTCTTAACTTGACTCTTGACAGTGGAAGGGAGTTGTTTTATGTGTCGTTTGAAGTTATAAGTGAAGCGTGTGGTCTCCAGCCATCAGGTTAGAATTAGCCATCAGCTATTTACCAGCCAATAAATGAGAAAGTGACAAGTTCATTGTTCCGTTCCGGCACATATGAAAAAAAACACATTGCTCCAGTTAGACGATCAAAGAAGAATCACTGGTAGTAGCATGGGCATGGAATGTGTGATGGATGGAGGCTGTAACATCCAACTACAAGGTTAGCATTGGCACAGAGTAAACTGGCTGAGCAAATAAGTCCAAGTGTGCATAGATAGTAAAAAAGAGAAATTACATGAGGTTAAAAGCTTACTTGATCTTGTTATCACCAATCATGAGGTTAATCCCCGGGATGGCGGGACAGCCATATGAGGAAAGATTGGAAAGATTGGGCGTGTATTCACTGGAATTTAGAAGGATGAGAGGGTATCTTATAGAAACGTATAAAATTATAAAAGGACTGGACAAGCTAGATGCAGGGAAAATGTTCCCAATGTTGGGGGAGTCCAGAACCAGGGGCCACAGTCTAAGAATAAAGGGGAGGCCATTTAAAACTGAGATGAGAACAAAACGTTTTCACCCAGAGAGTTGTGAATTTGTGGAATTCTCTGCCACAGAAGGCAGTGGAGGCCAATTCACTGGATGAATTTAAAAGAGAGTTAGATAGAGCTCTTGGGCCTCGCGGAATCAAGAGGTATGGGAAGAAGGCATGAACGGGGTACTAATTGGGGATGATCAGCCATGACACAATGAATGGCGGTGCTGGCTCAAAGGGCCGAATGGCCTGCTCCTGCACCTACTTTCTACGTTTCTCTAATCATTGCATACAATCATCATTGTAGAAATCATGGATATTTCTTTTTTAGTGTAGTTTATTATTGTCATGTGTGCCGAGGTACAGTGCAACAATTTTGTTTGTGCACTATTTAGTCAGAGAGAAGACTATACATGGAATACATTCACACCATCCACAGTGCACAAATAGCGGATAAAGGGTACAACATTTATTGCAAAGATATAACATTGAAGTCTGATTATAGATAGTTCAAAGGTCTTCAATGGGGTAGATGGCAGTCAGGGCTGCACTCTAACTGATGAGAGACCATTCAGTTGCGTGATAACAGCTGGGAAGGAACTGTTCCTGAATCTGAAGGTAGGCGTTTTCAAACTTTACCGCTTGCCTGATGGGAGAGCGGAGAAGAGGGGGTGACCGAGGTGAGACAGGTCCTTGAATATGCTGCGGACCTTGCTGAGGCAGTGTGAAGTGTAGATAGCAGATAGTCTGAGTATTCTTGTTTCAAAAATTCAATTTCTAAATTTTTCTCAACCTGCTATATTTAAAGAAGGGAGTATAGATGCAAAGCAATTATTTGACATTTCCTCTATGTTATTCTTGAGATCTTGTGGTCGGGGATATTTTTAAGATATTTTTTTTGTTTCAGTCTTTATAATACCACAATAATTAGAATTGACATTTCATTTTGTTGTACATTTGACAGTAATGAAATACCAAGTACGTATACATACTGAACATTGGAAAATGATGATTCATATCTTCCCATCTACATCTGCATCTATGGGAAGAGAGGAGACACTGGACTGCGTTATCTATACACATTTGATCAATTTGCCAAATTGGAAAATGGACAGGTAAGTTTGTGGCCAGATCACAAGGGCAGACATTTAATTTTTGTTTTCTATGTTGAAATCTCCAGGATAATGGATTGATACATTTGAGTTAATAACAAATTGAGTTAACAACTACATTTGAGTTGCCCAGAGTAGGGGAATCGAGGACTAGGTTCAAGGTGAAGGGGGAAAGATTTAATAGGAATCTGAGGGGTAACTTTTTCACACAAAGGGTGGTGGGTGTATGGAACAAGCTGCCAGAGGAGGTAGTTGAGGTTGGGACTATCCCATCGATTAAGAAACAGTTAGACAGGTACATGTACAGGACACGTTTGGTGGGATAAGCGTGTCCTGTACATGTCCTGTACAACTAGTGTAGCTGAGACATTGTTGGCCGGTGTGGGCAAGTTGGCTGAAGGGCCTGTTTCCACACTGTATCACTCTATGATTTTATGACTACAAAGAGGTCAACTATGTTGCACCTCTGATAATCATGTTTCAGTGCTACCAATGGTAATTATAAATTGCCTAAGTGAGGAGAGCTGAGTGATCATGGATCAAGTGTGTGATTCTGGAAAATTTTGTCAACTTAGAAAAAGAGCATTGGCATAGGAAGAAAATCGATGCAGAGTACCAGATTGATATAAATATCTATAATTAGCTAATAGCTGATAGTTAATAACAGCTAACAACTAGCTAATAGTTATAAACATTTGGAAATGTAATGCTTTCACCTACAAAATGTGGATGCTTTGGTGATAATTTTCCAATGTTCTGTAGATTCAGGATCAGTTCCTGTAGATTGAGGGGTAGCTAATGTTATCTCACTTTTTAAGAAAGGCAGGGGAGAAAAACAGGGAATTATAGACCAGTTAGCCTGACATCGGTGGTGGGGAAGATGCTGGAGTCAATTATAAAAGATGAAATAGCGGCACATTTGGATAGCAATAACAGGATCGGTCTGTCAGAATGGATTTATAAAGGGGAAATCATGCTTGCCTAATCTTCTGGAATTTTCTGAGGAAGGAAAATGGACAAGGGAGAGTCAACGGATGTAGTGTACCTGGACTTTCAGAATGCATTTAATAAGGTTCCACACAGGAGATTAGTGGGCAAAATTAGAGCACATGGCATTGGTGGTAGAGTGCTGACATGGATAGAAAATTGGTTGGCAGACAGGAAACAAAGAGTAGGATCTGAAGAAGGGTTCGGCCCAAACTTTGCCTATTCCTTCTCTCCCTAGATGCTGCCTCACCCGCTGAGTTTCTCCAGCACTTTTGTCTAACAAAAGAGCAGGAATTAACGGGTCCCTTTCAGAATGGAAGGCAGTGACTAGTGGGGTACCGCAAGGCTCAGTGCTGGGACCGCAGCTATTACAATATACATTAAATGATTTAGTTGAAGGAATTAAAAGTAACATTAGCAAATTTGCAGATGACACAAAGCTGGGTGGCAGTGTGAACTGTGAGGAGGATGCTATGAGGATGCAGGGTGACTTGGCCAGGTGGGTGAGTGGGCAGATGCATGGCAGATGCAGTTTAATGTGGTTAAATGTGAGGTTATCCATTTTGGTGGCAAAAACAGGAAGGCAGATTATTATCCAAATGGTGTCATGTTGGGAAAGGGGAAGTACAACGAGATCTGGGGGTCCTTGTTCATCAGTCACTGAAAGTAAGCATGCAGGTGCAGCAGGCAGTGAAGAAAGCGAATAGCCTGTTGACCTTCATAACAGGAGGAGTTGGGTACTAGACGAAGTGGGACCCGTTGGGTCCCTGTCCACACAGGAGGCTTGGTCTCCCAACACAATATTCCACCACTCACCTATAGCTCCCAAACTGCAAAGGCGCAGCTCATTTCCCTCATCCCTAGCACTCTCTCTCCCTCCTCCTCACCCTCCCTCTGCTTTCCCCTCTCCTCCTCCCCTCCCCCAATTCCTCCCTCACATCTCTCTCCCTCTCCTTTCTCCTACCCTCAGTCACTCCCTCCCTCCCTCCATAACTCATCTCCCCTCCCTACCCCCTCCTAATCCTCTATCCCCACCTCCCTCACTCCTCACCTCCCCCACTGCCCTCACCTCCCTCTATTCCCCACTCCCTTCCTCCTCCACTCCCCCTCCTCTACTCCCCCCTCCTCTCCCTCTATTCCCCTCCTCCCCCACTCTCCTTCCTTACCTCCTCCCTCTTCTTGTCTCTCGTCCTACCCTTCCAAATCCCTCCCTCACCTCTCCTTTCCCTATCCTCAGTCACACCCTCCCTCCCTCCATAACTCCCCTCCCCTCCCTACTCCCATCCTCCAACTCGATCCCCTCTCCTCCCCCACACTCCCTCCACAGGATCTCGAGGTTGCTGCTCCTCTCCCTTCTTGCGTGCCCCGGAGGAACATCAGCCATCAGCGCCCTCAGAGCCAGGCCTCGGTTCGGCCCAGAAGCAGCAGCAGCTTCGACGTATGGGCAGGGCGGGGGAGGGGGGGGTGGTGTGGGGATAGGGGGAGAGCTTGGAGAAAGGACGGGAGAGGGCAGGGTATCACGGGGGAGGGGGCAGGAGCCAGTGAGAGAGATCAGAGGGGAAGGGGCTGGAGCTGCGGGGCGTTGCGATGGCGATGCGTTTGGGACTCACAGCGGGCGCAGGACGCTCTCCTCCGCCGGGATCAGACTCTCCACTTTCTGTTTGGCGACATGGCCGGGCCGCATCCGGTCCCTCCGAAAATTGTGACCGGTTGGAGACCTCCGCCGACCTCCCTCAGCTCCAGTAAAGACGCAATGGCGCAGGAAGGGGAGGACTTTCACGCGGAGTGACATGAGAAGAGACTAATTCGCGCGGCACTGACTGGCAGGAGAGCGTTTTTTACGAATTTTAAACATCACTAACTTTTACATTATACCACCGATTGGAACAAAAACGGTGCACTCGCAGCACAGGAGAACGGCGAGTGAGCTGGCGAAAAATCATAGCGCTATCGCGTACATTATTTACGCAAATAGAAA
Organism: Malacoraja senta; assembly: GCA_038087875.1. Classification (NCBI taxonomy): domain Eukaryota; kingdom Metazoa; phylum Chordata; class Chondrichthyes; order Rajiformes; family Rajidae; genus Malacoraja; species Malacoraja senta. Next base: position 2,142 of record JAXLNO010000945.1, on the reverse strand, counting down.
AACTGCGCAACTGGAAGAGCACAAGATCAGAGCTTTAGTTATGTATAGATAGGAGCGAAGAGGTCCTTCTGCAGATGTACAGGCCCCTAGTGAGACCACACCTGGAGTATTGTCAGCATGTCTCCAAATTTGAGGAAGGACATTCTTGCTATTGAGGGAGTGCAGCGTAGGTTCACGAGGTTAATTCCCATGATGGCGGGACTGTCATATGTTGATAGAATGGAGTGGCTGGGCTTGTATATTTTGGAATTTAGAAGGATGAGAGGGAATCTTATTGAAACATATAAGTAATGGATTGGACAAGGTAGAGGCAGGAAATATGTTCCTGATGTTGGTGGAGTCCAGAACCAGGGGCCACAGTTTAAGAATAAGTGGTAGGCCATTTAGAATGGAGATGAGGACATTTTTTTTGCCCAGAGAGTTGGGAATCTGTGGAATTCTTTGCAGTGGAGGCCAATTCTCTGGATGCTTTCAAGAGAGAGTAAGTGGCCTGTCCCACTTGTTGATTTTTTAGGGGACTGCTGGTGACTGTCATAGTCATAGCAGGTCGCCGAAAAACCAATGACAACCTACGTCATACATAGACACATAGATACATAGAAAATAGGTGCAGGAGTAGGCCATTCGGCCCTTCGAGCCTGCACCGCCATTCAATACGATCATGGCTGATCATCCAACTCAGTATCCCGTACCTGCCTTCTCTCCATACCCCCTGATCCCTTTAGGCACAAGGGCCACATCTAATTCCCTCTTAAATATAGCCAATGAACTGGCCCTCAACTACCCTCTGTGTCTCTGTGTGAAAAAGTTTTTCCTCATCTCGGTCTTAAAGGATTTCCCCCTTATCCTTAAGCTGTGACCCCTTGTCCTGGACTTCCCCAACATCGGGAACAATCTTCCTGCATCTAGCCTGTCCAACCCCATAAGAATTTTGTACGTTTCTATAAGATCCCCTCTCAATCTCCTAAATTCTAGCGAGTATAAGCCAAGTCTATCCATTCTTTCTTCATATGAAAGTCCTGACATCCCAGGAATCAGTCTGGTGAACCTTCTCTGCACTCCCTCCATGGCTATAATGTCCTTCCTCAGATTTGGAGACCAAAACTGTACGCAATACTTCAGGTGTGGTCTCACCAAGACCCTGTACAACTGCAGTAGAACCTCCCTGCTCCTATACTCAAATCCTCTTGCTATGAAGGCCAACATACCATTCGCTTTCTTCACTGCCTGCTGCACCTGCATGCCTACTTTCAATGACTGGTGTACCATGACACCCAGGTCTCGCTGCATCTCCCCATTTCCTAATCGGCCACCATTTAGATAATAGTCTGCCTTCCCGTTTTTGCTACCAAAGTGGATAACCTCACATTTATCCACATTATACTGCATCTGCCAAACATTTGCCCACTCACCCAGCCTATCCAAGTCACCTTGCAGTCTCCTAGCATCCTCCTCACAGCTAACACTGCCCCCCAGCTTAGTGTCATCCGCAAACTTGGAGATGTTGCTTTCAATTCCCTCGTCCAGATCATTAATATAAATTGTAAATAGCTGGGGTCCCAGCACTGAGCCTTGCGGTACCCCACTAGTCACTGCCTGCCATTGTGAAAAGGACCCGTTTACTCCTACTCTTTGCTTCCTGTTTGCCAGCCAGTTCTCTATCCACATCAATACTGAACCCCCAATACCGTGTGATTTAAGTTTGTATCCTAATCTCTTATGTGGTACCTTGTCGAAAGCCTTCTGAAAGTCCAGATACAACACATCCACTGGTTCTCCCCTATCCACTCTACTAGTTACATCCTCGAAAAATTCTATACTCTACTAGTTACATCCTCGAAAAATTCTATAAGATTCGTCAGACACGATTTACCTTTCGTAAATCCATGCTGACTTTGTCCAATGATTTCACCACTTTCCAAATGTGCTGCTATCCCATCTTTAATAACTGACTCTAGCAGTTTCCCCACTACCGATGTTAGACTAACTGGTCTGTAATTCCCCGTTTTCTCTCTCCCTCCCTTCTTAAAAAGTGGGGTTACGTTTGCTACCCTCCAATCCTCAGGAACTACTCCAGAATCTAAAGAGTTTTGAAAAATTATCACTTATGCATCCACTATTTCTGGAGCTACTTCCTTAAGT
>JAXLNO010000944.1:0-126704 GCA_038087875.1 Malacoraja senta | reverse complement strand
TTCGCTCTCTTCACTGCCTGCTGTACCTGCATGCTTACTTTCATTGACCGATGAACAGGGACCCCCAGATCCCATTGTACTTCCCCTTATCCCAACTTGACGCCATTTAGATAGTAACATGCCTTCCTGTTTTTGCTACCAAAGCGGATAACCTCACATTTATCCACATTAAACTGCATCTGCCATGCATCTGCCCACTCCCCCAACCTGTCACCCTGCATTCTCATAGCATCCTTCTCACAGTTCACACTGCCACCCAGCTGTGCGTCATCTGCAAATTTGCTAATGTTACTTTGAATCCCTTCATCCAAATCATTGATGTATATTGTAAATATACAATATTCCCAGCACCGAGCCTTGCGGTACCCCACTACTCACTGCCTGTCATTCTGAAAGGGACCCGTTAATCCCTACTCTTTGTTTCCTGTCTGCCAACCAATTTTCTATCCATGTCAGCACTCTACCCCCAATACTATGTGCCCTACTTTTGCCCACCATTCTCCTATGTGGGACCTTATCAAATGCTTTCTGAAAGTCTAGGTACATTACATAAACCCAACATGGAACAGCCCACACTCACTGTACCCGACAATGCCTTACAACGCTTACAGCGGCAGAGACCCAGATTCCATCCTGACTACGGGTGCTGTCTGTTCACAGTTTGTGCGTTCTCCCAATGACCTGAGTGGGTTTTTCCCGGTACCTCCGGTTTCCTCCCACACTCCAAAGACGTAAAGGTTTGTAGGTTGATTGGCTTAGTTTAATTGTAAATTGTCCCTAGACGGGGGGGGGATCTTGTACAGGACAGAGACACGTGAGAGGCTAGAAGTTGGTATGGAGTGTGGTGTGTGGAAGGTTAGTGGACAGAATAGGCAGGTGAAAGGCAGAGAAGGAGGAGTTGGTTTAAACTGCACGTAAAGGGGGCCTGACGGGTAAGGCAGATGAACTTAGGGCATGGATAGGTACGAGCGACTGGGACCTTGTAGCCATGACTGAAACCTGGTAAAAGGAGGGGCAGGACTGGCAGCTCAATGTTCCGGGGTACAGGAGCTTCAGGGCAGACCGGTGAGGGAAAAAGAGGAGGGGGGTTGCATTGTTGGGTAAGGAGGATGTCACGGCAGTGTTCAGAGGTGACATTACGGAGGTTCATCTAGTGAGGCTATATGGGTGGAGCTGAGGAACAAGAAAGTGATGATCGCCTTGTTGGGGGTGTACTACAGACGCCCGAATAGTCAACGGGAATTCGAAGAACAAATGTGCCAGGAGATTGCAGACAGCTGGAGGTCAAATAAGGTTGTTGTAGTAGGGGATTTTAACTTTCCCAATATAGACTGGGAAAATCATAGGATTTAAGGATTTAAATGGGGTGCAATTCCTCAAAAGTGTTCAGGAGAGTTTTCTTAAACAGTATGTAGAGGCCCCCACACATGAGAGGGCAACACTGGATCTAGTATTGGGAAATTGGGAAGGCAAGTTAATGTAGTGTGTGTGGAGGAGCCTTTTGGGTCCAGTGACCACAGTTGGATTAGGTTTAAGATGGTTATGGATAAGGACGGAGAGGGTCCATGTGTTAAAATGCACAAGTTGGGTAAGGCCAACTTTGAGGGTATGAGAGAAGGTCTCACTCAAGTTGACTGGAGCAGGTTATTAGAGGGGAAAGGAAAATCGGCCAAGTGGGATGTTTTTAAGTGTGCTGACGAAAGCTCAGGATATGTACGTCCCCGTTAGAGTGAAGGGCAAAGCAGGCAAACGTAAGGAAGCTTGGCTGACGAGGGAAATTAAGACGTTGGTCAAAAACAAGAAGGATGCATGGGACGGGTATAGGCAGCTGGGATCAATTGCATCCCTGGAGGAGTTTCGGGAACTAAGGAGTAAATTGAAAAAGGTGATCAGAAGGGCAAAAAGGGGCCAGGAGATAGCTCTGGTGGGTAGCAACAATCCCAAAAGATTTTATAAATACATAAGGGGGAAAAGGGTAACCAGAGAGAGAGTGGGACCTCTCAGGAATCAAAGCACTCACATCTGTATGGAGCTACAGGAAATGGGCAAGGTCCTCAATGAATATTTCTCCTCTGCATTTACCGAGGAGAAAGACAGTAGGACGGAAGGTGGACAAAAATGCTGGTGAAACTCAGCGGGTGAGGCAGCATCTATGGAGCGAAGGAATAGGTGACGTTTCTGGACGAGACCCTTCTTCAGACTGATGTGGAGATGGGGGGCCGGGAAGAAGGAAGGAAGAGGCGGAGACAGTAGGCTGTGGGAGAGCTGGGAAGGGGAGGGGAAGGAGGGAGAAAGCAAGGACTACCTGAAATTGGAGAAGTCAATGTTCATACCGCTGGAGTGTAAACTACCCAAGCGAAATAAGAGGTGCTACTCCTCCAATTTGCGGTGGGACTCCTCTGGCCATGGAGGAGGCCCAGGACAGAAAGGTCGGATTCGGAATGGGATGGGGAGTTGAAGTGCTGAGCCACCGGGAGATAAGGTTGGTTAATGCGAAGTGTGCGGAGGTGTTGGGTGAAGCGATCGCCAAGTCTATGCTTGATCTCACCGATGTAGAGCAGTTGACACTTAGAGCAGCGGATGCAATAGATGAGGTTGGAGGAGGTGCAGGTGAACCTCTGCCTCATCTGGAAAGACTGCTTAGATCCTTGGATGGAGTCAAGGGGGGAGGTAAAGCGACAAGTGTGGCATTTTCTGCGTTTGCAAGGGAAAGTAACAGGGAAGGGGGTGGTTTGGGTGGGAAGGGAAGAATTGACCAGGGAGCGGTATCTGTGGAAAGCTGAAAGGGGAGGAGATGGGAAGATGTGGCCATTGTTGGGATCCCGTTGGAGGTGGCGAAAATGCCAGAGGATTATCTGTTATATGTGACGGCTGGTGGGGTAGGAGGTGTGGACAATGGGGACTCTTGTTACAAGTGGGGGGATGGAGAGTGAGAGCAGAGCTACGCGATATAGAAGAGACCCTGGTGAGAGCCTCATCTGTGGACAAAGAGGGGAACCTCCCGTTCCCTAAAGAATGAGGACATCTCTGATGCCCTGGCTTGGAACACCTCATCCTGGGTGCAGATGCGTCGTAGATGGAGGAATTGGGAGTAGGGGATAGAGTCCTTACAGGAAGCAGGGTGGATAGAAGTGTAGTCCAGATAGCCGTGGGAGTGAGTGGGTTTGTGGTAGATATTGGTCAGTAGTCTGTTACCTGCGATGGAGATAGTGAAGTCTAGAAACGGTAGGGAGATGTCGGAAATGGTCGAGGTGAATTTAAGTGCCGGATGGAAGTTAATGGTGAAATGGATGAAGTCAGTGAGTTCTGCATGGGTGCAGGAGGTTGCACCAATGCAGTTGTCAATGTAGCAGAGGTAGAGTTCAGGGATAGGGCCATGGTACGCCTTGAACAACGTACCCGACAAAGGGGCAGGCATAGCTGGGGCCCATGTGCGTGCCCATAGCTACGCCTTGGATTTGGAGAAAATGGGAGGAGTCAAAGGAAAATTTATTGAGGGTAAGGACCAGTAGGACGGAAGAACTTGGAGCAGTTAATGGAAGTGTCTTGAGAGCAGTCAGTGTTACCGTCGAGGAAGTTTTGAAGGTACTGTCGAGTTTGAAGGTAGACAAATCTCCGGGACCTGATCAGATATATCCGAGGACATTGCGGGAAGCTAGAGGGGAAATTTACGAGTCGTTCTTAAATACAAGAGAGGTGCTGGAAGACTGGAGGGTGGAAAATGTTGTGCCTCTTTTCAAGAAAGGCTGCAGGGAAAATGCTGGGAACTATAGGCCGGTGAGCTTAACATCTGCATCTGGAAAGTTACTAGAGAGTATTCTGAGGGATAGGTTATACAGGCATTTGGATGGGTAAGGGCTGATTGGGAATAGTCAGAATGGTTTTATACGTGGGAGGTCGTGTCTCACAAATCTGATTGATTTTTTTGAAGATAGACCAGAAAGGTCGATGAGGGCAGAGCTGTAGATGTTATGTACATGGATTTCAGTACGACATTCTACAAGGTTCTGCATGGTAGGCTGCTAAGGATGGTTAGATCCCATGGGAGCCAAGGAAAGATAGCTGAATGGATAGCAAATTGGCTCCATGGAAGGAAGCAGAGTGTGATGGTGGAAGGTTGCTTCTCGGACTGGAGATCTGTGACTAGTGGTGTGACTCAGGGTTGGGTGCTGGGCCCGTTACTGTTTGTCATCTACATCAATGATTTGGATCAGATCATGCAGGGGAAGATTAGCAAGTTTGCTGATGCTGCAAAAGTGAGTGGTTTTGCAGATAGTGAAGATGGTTGTGAAAGATTGCAGCAAGATCTGGATCGATTAATCAGCTAGGCTGAGGAATGATTGATAGAATTTAATAATGTGTGAGATGTTGCTTTTTGGGACATTGAACAAGGGCAGGACCTACACAGTAAATGGTAGGCCTCTGGGTAGTGTTGTAGAGCAGAGGGATCTAGGAGTGCAGGTGCATGGTTCCTTGAAGGTCGAGTCGCAGGTAGATAAGGTGGTCAAAAAGGATTTGGCACATTGGCCTTCATCAGTCAGAGTTTTGATTGTGGAAACTGGGAGGTCATGTTGCAATTGTATAAGATGTTGGTGAGACCGCATTTAGAATATTGTGTTCAGTTCGGGGCACCATGTTATAGGAAAAATATTGTCAGGCTTGAAAGGATTCAGAGAAGATTTACGAGGATGTTGCCAGGACTAGAGGGTGTGAGCTATGGGGAGAGGTTGAGTAGGCTGGGTCTCTATTCCATGGAGCTCAGCAGGATGAGGGCAGATCTTATAGAGGCATACAAAATCATGAGAAGAATAGATCGGGTAGATGCACAGTTTCTTGCCCAGAGTATGGGGAATCGAGGACCAGAGGACATATGTTCAAGGTGAAGGGGAAAAGATTTAATAAGAATCCGAAGGGTAACGTTTTCACACAAAAGGTGGTGGGTGTATGGAACAAGTTGCCAGAGGAGGTAGTTGAGGCTGAGACTATCCCATCTTTTTAAAAAACAGTTAGATAGGTACATGGATAGGACAGGTTTGGAGGAATATGGACTAAGCGCAGGCAAGTGGGACTAGTGTAGCTGAGACATTGTTGGTCGGTGTGGGCAAGTTGGGCCGAAGGGCCTGTTTTGATTGATTGTTTGATTTTATTGTCATTTGAACCTCAAAGAGGCTCAAACGAAATTCCATTTCCACAGCCATACAAACAAAACAATTCAATTTACAGAAAAACATCCATCACAGTGAATCTCCTCCTCACTGTGATGGAAGGCAAAGTCTTTTATCTCCCCTGCACCATCCTTCTCCCGATGTTGAAGCCCCAGGCGGGCCATGGCGAGTCCCACGGCCGTTGAGGCCGCGCCGGGCGGTGTGCGGCCCCGCTCCAGTCCAAAGTTGGAGCCCCCGGCAGGCGCTGGAATGTCCCGCGGCCATTAAAGCCGCGCCGGGCGATTTACGGCCCCGCTCCGGGTCGTTCCAACCCCGCGACACGGGCGGGAGAAGTTGCGTTGCGGGAGCTCCGACAAGCGGTCTCTCACCCGGACCCGCGAGCTCCCGATATCATAGTCCACAGGTCTGCATCTGGAGCTCCGGAGTCGGGCCGCAGCAGCGAGCCACCACCGCTCCACACGCTCCGAGGCTGGCCAGCCCCACGATGGTAAATCCGCAGCTCCGCAGGCCCCGCGACTGGAGCCCCCCGGTCGTCCCGGTCGGAGGCCGCTCCACGGAGCTAGGCCCCAACGACAACGGAGAACCGACTGTTTCCAAACTGTATCACTCTATGACTCTAGTCTGTTGGGTAGTGTTAGTGGGCGGGAATCGAAGGCAGGTACGGACTCGGTGGGCCGAAGTGCCTGTTTCCAAACTGTATCACTTTATGATTCTAGTCTGTGTAGGGTAGTGTTAGTGGGCGGGAATCGAAGGCAGGTACGGACTCGGTGTGCCGAAGGGCCTGTTTCTGTGCTGTGTCTTTAAACTAAACTTACAAAATGAGAACCCAATGATTGTACCCCAGGTAAACCCACCACAGGCCAACCCACTTGTACTACCCCAGTTAAACCCACTAGAAACATAGGAAAAACATAGAAAAATAGGTGCAGAAGTAGGCCATTTGACCCTTCGAGTCACGGACTACAAGATAGCCTGCCCACACTCTACCCCAGATACATCCACAGAACAGCCCTGTGATACTGCACCCTAGGTTGACTAATCTTTGCACCAGTGTCACCATGGCTCTGAGCTTTGGGTGTGTGGAGTGAAGGTCTGTCAGCAGCGTGGGTCCATGGAGGGGTCTGTCCATCTCTTGACCATAATCATTGACCTGATTCTGTCTGTTTGATGGCAGCATTCCATTTGCTTGAAACGTGTGTGTGGGAAGGAACTGGAGATGGTGTTTAAACCAATGATAGACATAAAAAGCTAGAGTAACTCAGCGGGTCGGGCGGCGTCTCTGGAGAAAAGGAATGGGTGACATTTCAGGACAACGCCCTTCTTCAGACTCCAGAGATGCTGCCCGACCCACTGAGTTACGACGGCTTTTTGTATCCATCTCGCTTGAGACAGGGTTGGGTTCAATAGCCGGCTGACTTGTGTGTGTTTCCCCTCCAGGTGTGTCCCTCGCGTGAAGAAGTGGATGCTGCTGGTGTTGCTGGCATTACTGGGTAAGGACCTGCTCCATTTCACATCTCACTTCATCGATCATTGATGTCTGCAGGACAATATGAAGAGAAAATCTTCACTGAGGGTGGGAGCAGTTGAGGCAAAGCATGAGGAGAAACAGTCAAGTTGAGAGTAAAGGATTAAAGGTGGAGGGAGGGATTGGGGTGGGCCCTGGGCTGTATTTAGCAGTCTGTTTGACAGAACAACACTGGTGAATTTATAGTGTCAACTGAGTATCCCGAGCGAGTGTCAACTGAGTGAGGTCCAAGCAGCTGAATTGAGGTTGTGTTATATTGTTCATAAAGTATAGGAGCAGAATTAGGCCATTTGGCCCATCAAGTCTACTCCACTATTCAATCATGGCTGATCTATCTTTCCCTCTCAACCCCATTCTCCTGCCTGTTCCCCATAACCTCCGACACCCGTACTAATCAAGAATCTTATCAATCTCCACCTTAAAAATACTCATTCACTTGGCCTTCACAGACGTCTGTGGCAAAAATTTCCACAGATTCATCACTCCCTAACTAAAGAAATTCCACCTCGTCTCCTTTCTAAAGGTGCGTGGTTTTGTTCTATGGCTATGGCCTCTGGTCCTAAACTCTACCAATAGTGGAAACATCCTCCCCACATCCACTCTATCCAGGCCTTTCATTATTCGGCAAGTTTCAATGAAGTCCCTTCTCATCCTACAGTGAGTGCATGTCCAGCGAGTACAGGCCCAGTGTCTACAAATGCTCATCACACGTCAACCCACTCATTCCTGGGATAATTCTCGTAAACCTCCTCTGGACTCTCTCCAATGCCAGCTTTTCCTTCTTCAGATGTGGATCCCCAAACCGCTCCCAATACTCCAAATGTGGTCTGGCCAGTGCCTTATAAAGCCTCAGCGTTACATCCCTGTCTTTATATTCTATTATCAGGGTGCTTGTATTTGATAATCTCGCTGTTCTAACGCGTGCAAAGATGCTAATCTCCAGATTGCTCCCAGTAGCTGGTACAGTGAGTGTAGGTGTGGGAAGGGAGTGTGGGTGATGAGTAGGGGAGTGATGATGCAGGAGGGAGGGCTGTATATTCCTCGGGCACTGGCATTGAGGGCAGGTGGCACCTCGAGGCTGGGACCAATTTCCTCGATGGGTTTGCTAACGCCGTTTGGATGGGTTGATATGGTTTGGTTTGGAAGGAAATTTGAGCCAAGATTTGTGGGGGAGACGGGCAGAACAGGGAACGAGGGCATGAAGTTAGTGAGTGTTTGGGTGGAAGAGGAAAGAAAGGCTGGAAAATCCAATGGAGGAGTGTGGCTCCACTTGATGCAAGGATTCCATCGAGGGGAAAATGTCAAAGGCTAGAGGGCAGAGCTTTCAGGTGAGAGTGGCGATGTTTAAAGGAGTTATGGCCCCAAAGTTGTTTTTTTTAAGTGGTGGATGACTGGAACGTGCTTCCCGGGATAATGGTGGAAGCTGATACGTTAGTTATTGGCATCAAGGGTCGGTCATTTTAGTCAATGGGTAACTCACCAAGCTCGGATGAAATGTATCCCAGGATGTTGAAGGGAGCCAGGGAAGAAATTATAGATGCTCCGACCGTGTTATTTTGATTCTTCCTCACTGCAGGAGTAATACTGGAGGATTAGATTACTAACATACGGTTGTTTAAAAGGGGAGCATGGGAGAGCCCAAGTAATTACAGGCCAGTTGGCTTAACCTGTGGAGGACAAATTATTGGAATAGATTCGAAATGGTATACAATTCATTTAGAAGTGAATGATTTTTAGAACTGAGAGTAAGCATGCAGGTACAGCAGGCAGTGAAGAAAGCTAATGGCATGTTGGCCTTCATAACAAGAGGAGATGAGTATAGGAGCAAAGAGTTCCTTCTGCAGTTGTACGGGGCCCTAGTGAGACCACACCTGGAGTATTGTGAGCAGTTTTGGTCTCCAAATTTGAGGTAGGACATTCTTGCTAGTGGATGCCAATTCTCTGGATGCTTTCAGGAGAGTTAGATAGAGCTCTTAAAGAGAGCGGAGTCAATGCATATGGTGAGAAGGCAGGAACGGTACTACTGATTGTGGATGATCAGCCATGATCATATTGAATGGCGGTGTTGGCTCGAATGGCCTACTCCTGCACCTATTGTCTATTGTTTAAAAGTTGAGTTAAGGAGAGATTGTCAGGATGGAGTTCTTGTAGGAAGACCTTGTCTGACTGATGGTTCAATTGTTTGAGTTGGTGACAAAGAATTGATAAGGGCAGCATGTTCCATGGAGACCATGGTTTTCAGTGAGGTTTTTGGCAAGGTCCCATATGGCAGGCTGGTCAAAAGGTAAAAGGTGAGAGGTACATAGCAACCAAAATTTGATTTGTGGTAAAAAGCAAAGTGAATGTGGGGGAAGGAACTGTAGATGCTGGTTTACACCAAAGATAAACACAAAATGCTGGAGTAACTCAGCGGGTCAGACAGAATCTCTGGAGAAAAGAAATAGGTGACGTTTAGTGTCGAGACCCTTCTTCAGACTGAGAGTTGGGGGAAAGGGAAATGAGAGAGATAGATGGTGATGTAGGGAGATATAGAACAAATGAATGAAAGATATGCAAAAAAGTAACAATGATAAAAGAAACAAGCAAAATATGAGATGTTGTTCCTCCAATTTGTGTTTGGCCTCACTCTGACAATGGAGGAGGCCCAGGACAGAAAGGTTAAGTGTGGGAATGGGAAGGGGAATTAAAGTGTTTGGCAACTTTGAGCAGACTGAGGCGACTGCATACTTTGAATGTTGCTTGCTTCAGTGCAACCTTTCTGCATCTGCAGGTATTGGCCTCTTGATGTCATCCAGAGGTATCTGTTCTCTTGCCGAGAAGCTGGGCGCACTGGAAAGCACTCAGGTGAGCCCCTGACTGTCCCATCCTTGTGCACTCTCGCTCTTCCTCCTGGAGCCCTACATCTCCGCAGGTCACGGCTGTCCGTGAGCAGTCCGGGTGTCAGGGGTTATGGGGAGAAAGCAGGAGAATGGGGTTAGGAGGGAGAGATAGATCAACCATGATTGAATGGCAGAGTACATGGGCTGAATGGCCTAATTCTGCTCCTATCACTTATGACCTTATTACCCTGGAGCTGCCCTGGCTGCAGGATCCCTCATAGTCCATTCACCCCTTTCCCACATTATGGTTCAGCCACCAGCGACCCAGTAACTTGCACAATCACAGGAGGTCCTCGGCACAATCATGTCCATCCCTGGGACTCCGGGATAGTCATGGTGTTGTAGTCATGCAACATGTTGTTAGTTGGCCTTGCCAAGCGAGTTGGCAAACTGGGCTCATTTGGCCCACAGTCCTCTAAACCCTTTGTCAATATTTCTGTCCAAATGTCTTTTCAGAGTGTCAGAAACCAGTGAGTACCTGGTGGATCATGGCATTCAGTGAAACTCTTCCACAGCAGTAGAAGCTTAAAATGCATTTTAAAATTACATGTGTGGGTTTTAGTGGGTTGGAAGTTGTTCTTCGTCCTTCCGCAGCCATGTCTGACCTAATCGGCCATCCTGTCGATGAGAATAGGCTGTCCTCCCTGCCAATACACTTCAATAGACCGTCCCTCTTGCCAATCACAATACCGAATACATTTGGCTGACCCTCCCTCCTTGTCTATTGTGCATGGGCTTCAATCAGCCATCCCTCCCGGCTTCTCATTGTGCCTTTGTCTTGTTGCCCGTTCACTTACACTGGGTGCCTGTCCTCCTGATGCAGCTGATGCTTGCAGTGGGAATGGCATGTGAATTGGCCGCAGCACTAGTGCAGCTAGTGGCATGTGCTTCGCAGATCTGAAAGGGAAGGGTGGGGGAGAGCATGGGCGGAGTTCCCGGCGGGGGGGGGGGATTTAGCGAGGATATTAATATGATATGTAGAGAATAATAACGTTATGAATTTATGCTGTTCTCGGACTTTTCTACAGGGATGCGTGCTTATATATGTATGCATGTGGGTATATATATATATATATATATGTATGTGTATATATGTATGTATATGTGTACGTATGTATGGGTATGTATATATGTTTGTTACTCCCAAAGAAATTATTTGATTGTTAGAAATAATCTTTTTTTTTCTTCGGGCACGGAGCTGGGAATTTTTTTACAAAGGCTACGGAAGTTTTTAGAATTCTAGCCACGTTAGTGTGGCTATCACTAACTACACTAATTGTAGATGTAGTTTTTTTTCTTTCACCCTATACTAACCAATTCTATCACTTTTTTCACTTTAAATATTTTTATAACTTAATGTTTGAATGGAAAAACAAGAATAATACAAGGAGATGTGTTCGGAAGAACGATGTATATGATTTTAAATTCATCTATTTGAGGTTCAGGAGCAGGGTCAGGTTTTATGTGTTGCACCTTCTGCTCGGTTATAGACCACCTTAGAAACAATATGCAAGATGTTAATATGACAAGAGGGGGTCAGGGAATAACATTTTGTAGTTGGAATGTCAAGGGAATCAATGAACCAATTAAGAGAGGTAAAGTCTTGGCACATCTAAATTTAATCAAAACAGATATAATATTCCTTCAAGAAACACACCTTAAAAAGGAATCTCAACATAGACTTAAAGCTAAGTGGATCGCTGAATCATATCATTCCTCTATTTCCCATAAGTCCAGAGGAGTTGCAATATTAATTCGTAAAGGAATACCTTTTACGAATTCATCAACAATAGCGGATATTGATGGTAGATATATTATATTAGTTGGAGAGCTAAATGGAGAAAAAGTGATTCTTCTGAATGTATATGGGCCTAATTTTGATAACCCTATGTTCTTTAATAAAACATTTAATAAAATTCCTGAATTTACACAATATAAATTAATAATTGGAGGAGACTTCAATTGTGCATTAGATTCATACTTAGATAGATCATCAAGGGAAAAAAAAGTAAAATCTCAATCGTGTATTTCTAAATTCATTTATTAATACCACTAATATTAAGGATGTCTGGAGAATAGAAAATCCAACTGGACGGGAATATTCATTTTACTCTCCAGTACACAAAACATACTCAAGAATAGATTATTTTTTAGTTGACTCCACGTTTATCCCATTTACTTATAACTCAAAATACCATAATATTATAATCTCAGACCACGCACCTGTAACATTTATGATTAAATTAAATGGAATGTCCGAGAAACAAACATACTGGAGATTTAACCCACAAATTTTGAACGAAAGATCATGCCAGGAATATATTATTAAACAGATTCAAATATTTGTTGAGGTAAATGATAATCCTGACACACCTCTTATGTGGGAAACGTTTAAAGCGTTTGTTCGAGGTGCATTAATTTCTGCTCAAGTATTTTATAATAAAGAGAACAGGATTAAACAACAAACATTGGAAAGGGAAATCAAGCAACTAGATATAGAAAATGCGAGAATGCCATCTATTTCAAAACATAATAAAATTGCTGTATTGAAATATAAATTAAATAAAATGTATTCAGAACAAGTAATAAAACTTTATCAAAAAACCAAACAATTACATTTTGAATTTGGAGACAAACCACAAAAACTATTAGCACGTCAGTTACGAAAAATGGAAGGGGAAAAAATAATTCATAAAATTAGAACAGAGACAGGAGAATTATTAAAAATGCCCAAGGACATAAATGAAAGATTTCTCCAATACTATCATAACCTTTATTCAACTAAAACTGTAACACAAACAGAAGGAATAGCAGATTTCTTACTAAAATGTAATTTAAAAGGTTTAGATTCAAATGATAGAGAATTATTAGAAAGGGAGATTACGATAAAGGATATTGAGGAGTCTATTGGCTCTTTAAAAAATGGTAAAGCAGTAGGACCAGATGGTTTAGGCTCTGAATTTTATAAAAAAATTTATGACTTGCTTTGCCCACGTTTACAAAGGCTGTATGAGCATATCTATACTCAACAGAAACTCCCAGATACTTTAAATGAATCTATAATAACACTTATTCCTAAAGCTGATAAAGATCCGGAAGATCCGGGATCATATAGAGCAATTGCACTTTTAAATACAGATCAGAAAATATTAACTAAAATACTAGCGCATAGATTAAGTACAGTGATGAATAAAATAATACACCCTGACCAAACAGGCTTCATTCAGAAACGGTACTCATATTATAATCTAAGAAGATTATTTAATATTATTTATTCTAAGAGAATTATTAATGAAGATCTAGCAATAATCTCACTCGATGCTGAAAAAGCATTTGATCAAGTTGAATGGTCTTATTTATTTTCGGTGATGGAAAATATGCAACTAGGGGAGAAATTGTGTACATGGATAAAACTGTTATATACAAATCCTACGGCTAGAATATTAACAAATCAAAGGTTGTCATCAAAATTCAGCCTATCTAGAGGTTGTAGACAAGGATGCCCGTTATCTCCATTATTATTTGCGCTTGCTATTGAGCCACTTGCAGAAAGAGTTAGGGGTCATCCGGAAATATATGGGTATATCACAAAGGACACAGTGAATAAAATTTCTCTATACGCAGATGATGTACTAATTTACATTACAAAACCAGAAATTAGTATTCCAAACTTATCAGAGCTAATGACCCAATTTGGTTCACTCTCAGGATACAGAATAAATTGGAATAAAAGTGAAATTATGCCAATAAGGGAACATAACAAACACATAATACAACAATTTCCATTTAAAATAGTAAACGAAAAATTTAAATACCTAGGTATCTATGTAACTAAGATATATACATCATTATTTAAAGCAAATTCCCCCCCATTACTGAATAAACTACATAAGAATATTCAATACTGGAAAACACTTCCTATCTCAATGATTGGCAAAATTAATGCCATAAAAATGATTTTTTTACCGCAAATATTATACCTTTTTCAGACAATTCCGATATATTTGTCAAAAAACGTTTTTAAAAAATTGGACTCCATTGTTAATGATTTTATCTGGGATTATAAGAATCATAGGATAAATAAAAGACATTTGTGTAAATCAAAAATAAATGGAGGTTTGGTTTTACCCAACTTTCTGTTTTATTTTTGGGCAGTTAATATTAAAAATATGAATTTCTGGTTGGAAGAAATAGATCAACAACCAGATTGGTTAAAAATGGAAAAGGAAGATTGTTTGCCTTTTGATATCGGTTCGATATTATTTGCTACATCTAAATTAAACAAAAAAATGTATAGGGAAAACCCTATAATATTTAGTGCCATACGAATTTGGAAACAATTAAAAAAGACATTAAAATTAGATAATTTATCACTTTTTCTCCCAATTGTGAATAACCCTTTGTTTAAACCCTCATGGTTGGACAGGGGTTTTACACAATGAAAGAATTATGGAATTAAAAATATGGGACAACTTTATAAGGAAGGCACTTTTCTGACATTTCAGGAGTTGCAACAGACTTATGGACTTCGAGGAAATGATTATTTCAGATATCTTCAACTTAGAGATTATGTAAAATCAAATACTCAAAATTTTCGAATTAGAAATTCAGAAATTCTTGACGAATGTTGGAATAAACATCCTAATACAGAAAAATTAATCTTATATATATAATATCTTATTAGACAGTGACATTCCATCGCCGGACTTACACAGACAAACATGGGAAAAAGAATTAAATCAAATAATAACGAAAGATACTTGGGAAGAAAGTTTACAACATATACATCAGTGTTCATTAAATGCCAGACATTCTTTAATACAATATAAAGTAATACATAGGTTACATTATTCAAAAACAAAATTACATAAAATCTTTCAACATATCTCACCTATATGTGATAAATGTCAACATTTAGAAGCTACCTTATCTCATATGTTTGCAAACTGTATAAAAATTAAAAAATTCTGGGTAAATATTTTTAGTATAATATTTAAAGTGACCAGCACACAAGTGGACCCGGATCCAAAATTTATAATACTCGGAACATCAGAATTAAATCAAACATTTACAACAACACAAAGAAACTTTATTGATTATAGTATAATAACAGGAAAAAAATTAATTCTAAAATTTTGGAAAGGCCCTACGGCCCCCACAATCAAAATGTGGATTATAGAAATGACGGAGACCTTAAACGTGGAAAGAATCAGATTTTCCCTGTTGGACAAACAGGAATTATTTGTTGGAATATGGTCTCCCTTTATTGATTATCTAAAGGGTCAGAATGGTTCAGCACGGGAACCTGACTAATGCTCGGGCTAAAGAATGGATGAAATGCTATACTCTGAAATGTACGAATATATCTCGAATGAAGTTTTTTATTTTAATAAATTTTTCCATTCTTCTTTAACTATCTTTCTCTTTTGTTTTTTTTTGTTTTGTTTTTTTGTCTTTTGTTTTTTTTTGTTTTTTTTTCTTCTCTTTTTCTTCTCTCTCTTTTCTTTCTTTACTTCATCTATCTTTTTAGTTCTATCTAGTTTAAAAAAAAAAAAGGCAAAAGGTATTGGAGACAATGTAATAATAATTGTTAATATTATCAATTTAAAAATGTAAGACTGTAATGATGTTAATAGGTTATGTACTTACCTCCAATAAAAAATATTTTCAAAAAAAAAAAAAAAAATCTCTGCTTTCCACGAGACAGTGGGGGTGTCACTGTGAAGTGCTTGTTAATGGTCTCTAGTAACATTGTATTAACACGATGTGTCACCAATCGTGTTTTGACCTTCAAGTATTACTGAAGGTATTCACGGAGAATTTCTTAAAGCCGTCTGATGCGGGTACAGTTACCATTTGAACTAATTGGATGTATTGGTGGATGGGAAAGATTTAAACGGTTCGAACGGGTTTCCTGGCTGGCTTGCAGGTAAGTCCCTCATTCAGGTCACTCACGTTATTTAGTATTTTTTTCCCCTCCAAGGTTGTTTCTTCTGTTTGCCTTTATTTGCTTCAGTTTTATTTGTTTAAGTGTTATTTATCACATTGTTGCTTTTGAAAGATTCAAGAGGGTATCAGAAGTTATCTAAGGGCTGAATCGTGGGGTCTTTCATCGCCCGGTGCGGCTTAAAATCAATCTGCAGCATCGAGGCAATCGAGGCTCCCGATGTTACTGAGGCCGGGCGATGAAAGGCCCCGCGACCGGGCCGATTCAAGCCCCACGATTCGGGACGGACGAAGCTGCTGTTGCTGGAGTTCGGAGTCGGTCACCAACCAGGTCAGCTCCCGATGTTACCGTCCACAGGGCCCACGGCCAAAGCCACGCGTGTTTGTGTGCGCGAATGTGTTTGTGTGTGCGCATGCGCCTGGCCACCAAGCAATTGTGTCGCCCACCCCCCCATGTTTTGATAGTGATTTCCACCCTGGGAGAGAGAGAGTACCCAAGGATGGCAGCAGGGGCAGTGCACCTCCTTGAATTCACCCTCTGAATCCCACTCCAGCCTCCCCTAACTGATTTCTGCAGGTTCAGTTTAGTTTAGAGATAGAGCAGTCGTCCAAGCTCACAACACCACTGAACCGACCACTGTGCATAATTGCACAGACTTGCTAGACATTAAATGCTGGAGTAACTCAGCAGGTCAGGCAGATTCACTGGAGAATGGAATAGGTGACATTTCTGGAATTTCTCGATCCGAAAAGTCACCTATTCTTTCTCTCTGGAGATGCTACTTGACCCGCTGAGTTACTCCAGTTTTTGTGGCTATATTCGGTTTAAACCAGCATCTGCAGTTCCCTCCTGTGCATTTTGACAGCTTGCCAACTGGTTTCTCGACACGAGCCGTGCTGTGCAGCTTTGAGCTCCCCGCCCGTTTGTGTGGTTTGCACACCCTTCGTTAGCTGCCCGCTTCTGTGTGGCCAGCTCACCTTCCTCGTGAGAAAAGTCCATGCGCCAATTCATACTTATTTAGATCCAAAGCATTCTCGGGATAATCTTTGTCATTTGACAGTTACCGCACATGGTATGGATGTCTGCTCCGGTCAGTAAATGTGGAATCAAGGACCGCACGGTGGCATAGTGGTAGAGTTACGGCCTTACAGCGCTTGCAGCACCGGAGACCCGGGTTCAATCCTGATTACGGGTGCTGTCTGAATGAAGTTTGTACCTTCTCTCTGCGTGGGTTTTCTCCGAGATCTTTGGTTTCCTCCCACACTCCAAAAACGTACAGGTTTGTTGGTGAATTGGCTGGGTATAAATTGTCCCTAGTGTGTGTGGGACAGTGTTAGTGCATGGGTATCGCTGGTCAGTGCTGACCCGGTGGGCCAAAGGGCCTGTTTCCTTGTTGTATCTCTAAACTAAACTGCACACAATCCCCAGGCAGAAAGAGCAGTGAGACTTGCAGCTTTGTGGCTGTGGTTGGGAGGTGTTGGCCAGAGCTGCCACCCAGGGACAAGACAGCGTTTAATTCTGCACCTGAGAGGTCACACGCGGACGGACGGGCGGGCGGACACACACACGCACACACGGATTTGACCTTCCTGCAGCCCATAGCTGTTGTTGCTGGAACGACTTGAACCCGAGCTGTCATTGGAGAAATGTTGATCAAAGCTTTCCCATGGCCATTGAGGGAATGGGTGAGCAGAGATGAAAGGCAGAGGAGTGCTGGAAATGTGGGTGGGAGGAGGGTGCAGCAGGGGAACAGCCTTTCAGCCCACAATGTCAATGTGGAACATAACGCAAAGATGACTAATCTTGCTTGCATGCACAGGATCCATATCCCACCATTCCCTCCATCTCCATACGACTATCAAATGCCTCTATCGTATCTGCCTCCACCGCCTCTCCTGGCAGAGTGTGTTCCAGGCATCCACCTGGTATAAAAACTATCACCTTTTAAACTTTATCCCTCTTATCGTAAAGCTCTTTGATATTTCCACCCTGGGGAGAAAGTAGTTGAGGGGAAAATAGAGGAGAGATGTGAGATAAGTGGAGGAGAAGGGGTGGGCTGCTGGGTGGGTTGGGGGCAGAGTGAATGGGGTGGAGAGTTGGGGGTTGAGATGGGGTTGCAGGATGGAGAGTTTGGCTGCAGTTGGCCTGCATTAGGTTGGAGATGTTCCCCTTCGATGCTGTGGAACCTGGCCTTGACAATAAATGTGCGGTGCACGGTCTCATTGAAGGGCGGCGATGGCTATATTCTAGGTCAGGTTGATATGGACTTTAGTTTAGAGATACAGAGCAGGAACAGGCCTTTTGGCCTACCGGGTCCACACCGACCAGCGATCCCCGCACACTAACACCATCCCACACACGCTAGGGACAATTTTACATTAATACTAAGCCAATTAATCTACAAGCCAGTACATCATTGGAGTGTGGGAGGAAACCAAAGATCTCGGAGAAAGCCCATGCAGGTCATGGGGAGAACGTACAAACTTCATACAGGCAGCATCTGTAGTCAGGATCAAACTCGTGTCTCTGGCGCTGTAAGGCAGCAACTCTACCACTGCATCACCATACTGCCCAAGCTGACTGTCTTGCTCTGTTCCTAGGCTGGCCTGCAGGTGCGAATGCAGAGAATGGAGAAGGAGCTGGAGCTGCTGACCGCTGCCTTCCGGGCTTGGCTAGACTGGGGCGGTGAGCCGTCTGAAACCATACGCCTCCCTCCCCCGCTGACACCAGCCCACGTCATCAAGCTGCTGGGCAAGATAACCCTTCAGAGACTGGAGGAGCTTCGGAACATGCTGCCCTTCGAGTCGCTGGAGAGGGTGCAGGTGAGTGTCAAATGCTGGCAGATTGGCCTCTTCCCACACCCCTGCCTGGCAGTGATGTGTAGAGTCTGTCCGTAGGGGGGTGAGCAGAGCCGTGATTGACACAGGAGGAAATCCAGCTGTTGCTTAACCTGCCTGGTAGTCATTGAGAGAGATGGCATGAAAACTGGTCCTTTGACCCACTGAGTCCACGCTGACCATTGATCACCCATTTGCACTAATCTAATCCATTTGTTATCTGGCGACTGAATAAGTTTACCACAACTAGAGAGCAGTCCTGAACTACGATCTACCTCATTGGTGACCCTCAGACTATCTTTAATGGGACTTTACTAACTTTACCTTGCACTAAACGCTATTCTCTTATCATGTATCTATACACTGTAAATGCCCCGATTGTAATCATGTATTGTCTTTCTGCTGACTGGATAGCATGCCACAAAAGCTTTTCACTGTACACGTGACAATAAACTAAACTGAACTGAACTTTATTCTTTCCATATTGTCTTCAATCCCCTCCCACCCAGATTCTCCACTTGCCGACATGGAAGAGGCAATTTACTGCAGCCAATTAACCTACGAATCTGCACACATTTGGTATTCTCTCTCTGCAAAGGCTCTGGATCTGTGTTGGACAGAGGTGGGGTGGGTGCGTGCCCCTGGTGAGACTGTAACGCTGCGTGTGTTTGCTTCCAGGCTGACATCGCCGCCATCCAGCAGGAGCATGAGGAACGGACGGAGCCGGCGCTGCGGGCAGTTGGTTGCAATACCAAGGTGGGTGCGGGGAGAACGAGCTGGTGCTGGTGTGGAAGGGGTAGAGCGGGCACAGGGAGTCATGGTTCATAAGTAATAGGAGCTGAAATAGGCCATTCAGCTCATCAAGTCTACTCCGTCATTCAATCATGGCTGATCTATCTTACCCTCAACCTCATTCCCCTGCCTTCTCCCCATAACTCCTGACACCCATACTAATCAATAATCTATCTATCTCTTCCTTAAAAAGATCCACAGCCTACTGAGGCAGTGAATTCCACAGATTCACCACACTCTGATTATAGAAATTCCTCCTCATATCCTTCCCAAAGGAACGTCCTTTTATTCTGAGGCTTGTCAAATCAAGTCACATTTATTTATATAGCACATTTAAAAAACAACTCTCGTTGGCCAAAGTGCTTTACATTTGTTATAAGAATAGCACAAACAAAACAAACTACATACATATATACATGTAGCCCTCACTCAGAAGACATCAGGAAAGGCTTGGGAGTTTCCATGCCATGCTAAGGCCTCTGGTCCTAGCATGGCAAGCTTTCCTTCACATTCTGCCTGAAATGGCTACTTTTGGTCTTTTTTTGTTTTGTTTTAGAGATACAGTGCTGAAAGTCTGCGCCGACCAGCAATCCACACACACTACCACTATCCTGCACACATTAGGGATAATTTACAATTTTACTAAGCGACAAGACTAAGTAGAACCCATTGGGTCCCAGCTTCACACGGGAGGGGGGGCTCTCTGGAGCACTAGTATGGGTGTTGTGGGCTGAAGGGACTGGTTTCCAGAGGGCTACTATGGACATTGTGGGCCGAATGGATTCTTGGGCTGCGGCTCAGTCACTCAAGCCTGGTGTGCTGGCAGCTCACTCACTCACGGCTGGTGGGCTGGCAGTTGACTCAAGGCTATTCCTTGAAATGCCACTTTAGGCAGGGTGCAAGGCTGCCAAGCGCACATTTAGAAAAAGTCAAATTTAGCGTTTTCAAACCAAAGGCAACTTTAGCGTTTTCAAACCATAGGCAACTTTAGCGTTTTCAAACCATAGGCAGCTTTAGCGTTTTCAAACCAAAGGCGACTTTAGCGTTTTCAAACCAAAGGCGGCTTTAGCGTTTTCAAACTAAAGGCAGCTTTAGCGTTTTCAAACCAAAGGCGGCTTTAGCGTTTTGAAACAAAAGGCAGCTGTTGCGTTTTGAAACCAAAGGCAGCTTTAGCGTTTTCAAAACAAAGGCAGCTTTAGCGTTTTCAAACCATATGCAGCTTTAGCATTTTCAAACCAAAGACAGCTTTAGCGTTTTGAAACCAAAGGCGGCTTTAGCGTTTTCTAACCAAAGGCGCTTTAGCGTTTTCTAACCAAAGGCGAATTTAGCGTTTTCAAACCAAAGGCAACTTTAGCGTTTTCAAACCATAGGCGGCTTTAGCTTTTTGAAAGCAAAGGCAGCTTTAGCGTTATGAAACCAAAGGCAGCTTTAGCGTTTTGAAAGCATTAGGCAGGAAATTGTGTTGGATAGACTGATGGGACTGAAGGCTGATAAATCCCCAGGGCCTGATGGTCTGCATGCCAGGGTACTTAAGGAAGTGGCTCTAGAAACCGTGGATGCATTGGTGATAATTTTCCAATGTTCTATAGACTCAGGATCAGTTCCTGTGGATTGGAGGGTAGCTAATGTTATCCCACTTTTTAAGAAAGGCGGTAGAGAGAAAATGGGGAATTATAGACCAGTTAGCCTGACATCGGTGGTGGGGGAGATGCTGGAGTCAATTATTTAAAATGAGATAGCCGCACATTTGGATAGCAGTAACAGGATCGGTCTGAGTCAGCATGGATTTACGAAGGGGAAATCATGCTTGACTAATCTTCTGGGATTTTTTGATGATTTAACTAGGAAAATCGACAAGGGAGAGCCAGTGGATGTAGTGTACCTGGACTTTCAAAAAGCATTTGATAAGGTCCCACATAGAAGATTAATGAACAAAATTAGGGCACATGGTTTTTGGGGCAGAGTGCTGACATGGATAGAAAAGTGGTTGGCAGACAGGAAACAAAGAGTAGGGATTAACGGGTCCCTTTCAGAATGGCAGGCAGTGACTAGTGGGGTACCGCAAGGCTCTGTGCTGGTACCATAGCTATTTACAATATACATCAATGATTTGGATGAAGGGATTCAAAGTAACATTAGCAAATTTGCAGATGACACAAAGCTGGGTGGCAGTGTGAACTGTGAGGAGGATGCTATGGGAATGCAGGGTGACTTGGACTGGTTGGGGGAGTGGGCAGATGCATGGCAGATTAAGTTTAATGCGGATAAATGTGAGGTTATCCACTTTGGTAGCAAAACAGGAAGGCAGATTACTATCTAAATGGTGTCAATTTCGGAAAAATGGATCTGGGGTCCTTGTACATCAGTCCGAAGTAAAATAAAACTAAAAGAAAAGATGTATTAAAACAGCAAAGAGTAGCCGGAAGCCAGAGGATTGGGAAACTTTCATTGGACAACAGAAGGAAACAAAACGGGCAATACGGGCTGAAAGATGAAGTACGAAGGGAAGCTGGCCAGGATTATTAAAAATGACAGTAAAAGCTTATTTAGATACGTTAAGGGAAAAAGTAGCAAAGTCAAATGTGGGTCCCTTGAAGGCAGACACGGGTGAAATTATTATGGGCAACAAGGAAATGGCGGAAGAGTTGAATAGGTACTTCGGATCTGTCTTCACTAAGGAAGACACAAACAATCTCCCATATGTACGGGAGGAAAGAGGATCTAAGGGGGTAGAGGAACTGAAATAAATTGTCATTAGGTTAGAAATAGTATTCGGTAGGCTAATGGGACTGAAGGATGATTAATCATCGGGACCTGATGGTCTGCATCCCTGGGTCCTCAGGGAGGTGGCTCTAGAAATAGTGGACGTATTGGTGATCATTTTCCAATGTTCAATAGATTAAGGATCAGTTCCTGTGGATTGGAGGATAGCTAATATCCCACTTTTCAAGAAAGGAGCAAGAGAGAAAAGGGGAATTACAGACCAGTTAGCCTGACTTCGGTGGTGGGAAAGATGCTGGAGTCAATTATTAAAGAGGTAATAATGGGGCATTTGGATAGCAGTAAAAGGATTAGTCCAAGTCAACATGGATTTATGAAAGGGAAATCATGCTTGACTAATCTTCTGGAATGTTTTGAGGATGTGACAAGTAAAATGGATGAAGGAGAGCCAGTGGATGTAGTGTATCTAGACTTTCAGAAAGCATTTGATAAGGTCCCGCACGGGACACTGCTGACTAAAATTAGAGCACATGGTATTGGGGGTTGGGTGTTGACATGGATAGAAAATTGGTTGACAGACCGGAAGCAAAGAGTAGGAGTAAACGGGTTCTTTTCTGAATGGCAGGCAGTGGCGAGTGGAGTGCCGCAAGGTTCGGTGTTGGGGCCGCAACTGTTTACCATATATATTAATGATTTGGAAGAAGGAATTAGGAGCAACACTAGGAAGTTTGCGGATGACACATAGCTGGGTGGCAGTGCGAACTGTGAAGAGGATGTTAGGAGGTTGCAGGGTGACCTGGACAGGTTGAGTGAGTGGGCAGATGCGTGGCAGATGCAGTATAATATAGATAAATGTGAGGTTATCCACTTTTGCGGCAAAAACAAGGGGGCAGATTATTATCTCAATGGGGTTAGGTTAGGTAAGGGGGAGGTGCAGCGAGACCTGGGCGTCCTTGTACACCGGTCACTGAAAGTTGTCTTACAGGTACAGCAGGCACTGGAGAAATTTAATGGAATGTTGGCCTTCATAACAAGAGGATTTCAGTATCGGAGTAAAGAGGTTCTTCTGCAGTTGTATAGGGCTCTGGTGAGACCACATCTGGAGTATTGTGTACAGTGTTGGTCTCCTAATTTGAGCAAGGACATCCTTGTGATTGAGGCAGTGCAGCGTAGGTTCATGAGATTGATCCCTGGGATGGTGGGATTGTCATATGAGGAAAGATTAAAAAGACTAGTCTTGTATTCTCTAGAGTTTAGAAGGATGAGGGGGATCTTATAGAAACATATAAAATTATAAAAGGACTGGACAAGCAAGATGCAGGAAAAATAGTCCCAATATTGGGCGAGTCCAGAAACAGGGGCCACAGTCTTAGAATAAAGGGGAGGTCATTTAAGACTGAGGTGAGAAAAAATGTTTTCACCCAGAGTTGTGATTTTATGGAATTCCCTGCCACAGAGGGGAGTGGAGGACAAGTCACTGGATGGATTTAAGAGAGAGTTAGATAGAGCTCTAGGGTCTAGTGGAGTCAAGGGATATGGGGAGAAGGCAGGCACGGGTTCTTGATAGGGGACATGATCTCAATGAATGGCGGTGCTGGCTCAAAGGGCCGAATGGCCTCCTGCACCTATTTTCTATTTTCTGTGTTTCCAATATTAGAAAATTTGCAGATGACACAAAGCTGGGTGGCAGTGTGAACTGCGAGGAGGATGCTATGAGAATGCAGGGTGACTTCGACAGGTTGGGGGAGTGGGCAGATGCATGGCAGATGAAGTTTAATGTGGATAAATGTGAGGTTATCCACTTTGGTAGCAAAAACAGGAAGGCAGATTACTATCTAAATGGCGTCAAGTTGGGAAAAGGAAGTGCAACGGGATCTGGGGGTCCTTGTACATCAGTCTATGAAAGTAAGCATGCAGGTACAGCAGGCAGTGAAGAAAGCGAATGGCATATTGGCCTTTATAACAAGAGGAATTGAATATAGGAGCAAAGAGGTCCTTCTGCAGTTGTACAGAGCCCTAGTGTGACAATACCTGGAGTATTGTGTGCAGTTTTGGTCCCCTAATTTGAGGAAGGACATTCTTGCTATTGAGGGAGTGCAGCGTTGGTTTACAAGGTTAATTCCCGGGATGGCGGGACTGTCATATGCTGAGAGAATGGAGCAGCGAGGCTTGTACACTCTGGAGTTTAGAAGGATGAGAGGTGACCTCATTGAAACATATAAGAGGCAGGAAACATGTCCCCGATGTTGGGGGTGTGCACAAGCCACAGTTTAAGAATAAGGAGTTAGCCATTTGAACGGAGACGAGGAAACACTATTTCTCACAGAGTGTGATGAGTCTGTGGAATTCTCTGCGTCAGAGGGCAGTGGAGGCAGGTTCTCTGGATGCTTTCAAGAGAGAGCTAGATAGGGCTCTTAAAAATAGCGGAGTCAGAGAATATGGGGAGAAGGCAGGAACGGGGTACTGATTGGGGATGATCAGCAATGATAACATTGAATGGCGGTGCTGGCTCGAAGGGCCAAATGGCCTACTCCTGCGCCTATTGTCTCTTGTCTATTGTCTATAGTCTAAAGGCTGCTTTAGTGTTTTGAAACGAAAGGCAGCTTTAGCATTTTGAAAACAAAGGCAGCTTTAGCGTTTTTTTAAATGTTTTAATTTCTTTTATTAGAAGCGATTGTAGAAGGATAAGGCGATCGACATCACAGTTATACAATTATTGTACAGCTTCATTTTTAACGTTAGAACCTAAATCGAAAAAAAAGAAAAAAAGAGAGAAAAAAGAAAAGAATGACGAAAGAGAAGTAAAATAAGAACAAGCTAGAAAATAGACCCCTAAGCTACCAAGAGAAACGAAAAGAAATTAAAAAAAGATGGAGATATACCTTCCCCCCTCACCCATCCCTGGCATCCGGTTTAAATTTGTGTTTTACCATTCTGTTGTTGCAGAAATTCATTAAAAGTGAACCATTTCTTAATAAATGGATCTGCTTTTCCAGCCAAGACAAGCCCAATATTTTCCAAATGTAGTGAATCAGACTTATCAGTAATCCACATCTTCACTGTAGGGACTGTTATCTGTTTCCAGAATTTGAGTATTAATTTTTTCGCCGTTATTAGGCCATAGTTGAGGAAACGTCTTTGGAATATCGTTAATTTAGAGTAGGCATCTGACATACCTAAAGTGATCCATTTTATATCTGGTTCCAATTTAATTTTAAGTATTTTGGAGAAGATATCAAATAGTCCCCTCCAGAAGTTTTGTAACTTTGTAACAAATGGGAGAGACATTTGGGAGGATCTTGTTTAATTTGGTCTTTGAATAGTAGAGTCTATGCAGTATTTTAAATAGAATCAGGGAGTGCCGAACATTGAGAGAGCAGTAGTGTATGTATAGAAGGCTTTCCTCCCAGCTATCTTTTGAAATTAATAAACCCAATTTTTCTTCCCATGCTCGCCTATGCCTCTCAGAAGATGGGATGTATGCAGTTAAAAAAGTATTGTAAATGTAGGATATTAACTTACTTGTATCAACATGTCTATTCATGCAGTCATCTAGTAAATCTGGACCCATAGAGTGACAGTCTTGTGTATATGTTTTCACATAGTCTCGGATTTGAAGATATCTGAAAGAATTACTTGCTTTCAAGTGATATTTCTCCTGTAATTCTTGAAAAAAGAGGAAAATCCCCTTCTCGTAAAGATCTCCCACTGTTTTAATTCCTGAGTTTTTCCATTGCGCAAACGCCTTATCTAAAGTAGACGGTTTAATCGAGGGTTTATTAGCGATTGGTAAAAGGAGAGAGAAATTTCTCAGTTTGAGGTTTGATTTCAACTGTTTACAAATCCGTCGGGTACTGTGTATTATCGGATTTTGCTCATACATTGATTTATTCATATGTGTTGGAGAAAGAAGAATCGCGCCTATATTAAAAGGCAAACAATCTTCCCTCTCCATTTTAAACCAGTTTATCTGTTGGCATGTGTCATCCATCCAGTAGATTAAATTTTTAATATTAGTCGCTCAGTAATAGCGTTTAGCGTTTAGCTTGGCTTTAGCATTTTGAAACTGGGCAACTTTTGCGTTTTCAAACCATAGGTAACTTTAGCGTTTTCAAACCTTAGGCAACTATAGCGTTTTGGAACGTTGCCCATTTCCTTCGCTCCATAGATGCTGCTGCACCCGCTGAGTTTCTCCAGCACTTTTGTCTACATAGCGTTTTCAAACCTTAGGCAACTTTAACGTTTTCAAACCATAGGCAGCTTTAGCGTTTTCAAACCAAAGACAGCTGTAGGCGTTTTCAAACCATAGGCAGCTTTACCTGTTTTCAAACCAAAGGCGGCTTTAGCGTTTTCAAATCAAAGGCGGCTTTAGCGTTTTCAAACCAAAGGCGGCTTTAGCGTTTTCATACCAATGGCGGCTTTAACATTTTCAAACCAAAGGCGGCTTTCACGTTTTGAAACCAAAGGCAACTTTAGCGTTTTCAAACCAAAGGTAGCTTTAGCGTGTTGAAACCAAAGGCGGCTTTATCGTTTTCAAACCAAAGGCAGCTTTAGCGTTTTCATACCAATGGCGGCTTTAGCGTTTTCAAACCAAAGGCAGCTTTAGCGAGTTGAAACGAAAGGCAGCTTAAGCGTTTTCAAACCAAAGGCGGCTTTAGCGTTTTCAAACCAAAGGCAGCTGTAGCGATTTCAAACCAAAGGCAGCTGTAGCGTTTTCAAACCAAAGGCAGCTTTAGCGTTTTCAAACCAAAGGCAGCTTTAGCGTTTTTTTTTAATTTTAGAATTTCTTTTATTAGAAGCGATTGTACAAGGATAAGACGATCGACATAACACTTATGCTATTATTGTACAGCTTCATTTTTAACGTTAGAACCTAAATCGAAAAAAAGGAAAAAAGAGAAAAAAGAAAAGAATGACGAAAGAGAAGTAAAATAAGAACAAGCTAGAAAATTGACCCCTAAGGTACCAAAGAAGCGCAAAACAAAAGAAAAGAAATAAGGAAAAAAAAGATGGAGATATACCTTCCCCCCTCACCCATCCCTGGCATCGTGTTTAAATTTGTGTTTAACCATTCTGTTGTTGCAGAGATTCAGTAAAAGGGAACCATATCTTAAAAAATTGATCTGCTTTTCCCGCCAAGACAAGCCTAATATTTTCCAAATGTAGTGTTTCGGACTCATCAGTAATCCACATCTTCACTGTAGGGACTGTTATCTTTTTCCTGAATTTGAGTATTAATTTTTTCGCTGTTATTAGGCCATAGTTGATGAAACATCTTTGGAATATCGTTAATTTAGAGCAGGCATCTGACATACCTAAAGTGATCCGTTTTATATCTGGTTCCAATTTAATTTTAAGTATTTTGGAGAAGATATCAAATAGTCCCCTCCAGAAGTTTTGTAACTTTATACAGGAGGCGAAGGAATGAGTTATAGTCGCTTCTTGAAGGAGACATTTATCACAAATGGGAGAGACATTTGGGAGGATCTTGTTTAATTTGGTCTTTGAATAGTAGAGTCTATGCAGTATTTTAAATTGTATCAGGGAGTGCCGAACATTGAGAGAGCAGTAGTGTATGTATAGAAGGCGTTCCTCCCAGCTATCTTTTGAAATTAATAAACCCAATTTGTCTTCCCATGCTCGCCTATGCCTCTCAGAAAATGGGATGTATACAGTTAAAAGAGTATGGTAAATGTAGGATATTAACTTGCTTGTATCAACATGTCTATTCATGCAGTCATCTAGTATATCTGGACCCATAGAGTGACAGTCTTGTGTATATGTTTTCATGTAGTCTCGGATTTGAAGATTTCTGAAAGAATTACTTGCTTTCAAGTGATATTTCTCCTGTAATTCTTGAAACGAGAGGAACATCCCCTTCTCGTAAAGATCTCCCACCATTTTAATGCCTGAGTTTTTCCATTGTGCAAACGCCTTATCTAAAGTAGACGGTTTAAACAAGGGTTTATTAGCAACTGGTAAAAGGAGAGAGAAATTTCTCAGTTTGAGGTTTGATTTCAACTGTTTCCAAATGCTTACGGTACTGAGTATTATCGGATTTTGCTCATACATTGATTTATTCAGATGTCTTAGAGAAAGAAGAATCGCGCCGATATTAAAAGGCAAACAATCTTCCCTCTCCATTTTTAACCAGTTTACCTGTTGGCATGTGTCATCCATCCAGTAGATTAAGTTTTTCATATTAGTCGCCCAGTAATAGAAAAGGCTTTAGCGTTTTGAAACCAAGGGCAACTTTAGCGTTTTCAAACCATAGGCAACTTTAGCGTTTTCAAACCATAGGCAACTTTAGCGTTTTCAAACATTAGGCAACTATAGCGTTTTGGAACGTTGCCCATTTCCTTCGCTCCATAGATGCTGCTGCACCCGCTGAGTATTTCCAGCACTTTTGTCTACATAGCGTTTTCAAACTATAAGCAGCTTTAGCGTTTTCAAACCAAAGACAGCTTTAGCGTTTTCAAACCAAAGGCAGCTGTAGGCGTTTTCAAACCAAAGGCAGCTGTACGCGTTTTCAAACCAAAGGCAGCTTTAGCGTTTTCAAAGGCGGCTTTAGCGTTTTCAAACCAAAGGCGGCTTTAGCGTTTTCAAACCAAAGGCAGCTTTAGCGTTTTGAAACCAAAGGCAGCTTTAGCGTTTTTAAACCAAAGGCAGCTTTAGCGGTTTGAAACCAAAGGCAGCTTTAGCGTGTTGAAACCAAAGGCAGCTTTAGCGTGTTGAAACCAAAGGCAGCTTTAGTGTTTTCAAACCAAAGGCAGCTGTAGCATTTTCAAACCAAAGGCAGCTTTAGCGTTTTCAAACCAAAGGCAGATTTAGCGTGTTGAAACCAAAGGCAGATTTAGAGTGTTCAAACCAAAGGCGGATTTAGCGTTTTCAAACCAAAGGAGGCTTTAGCGCTTTCAAACCAAAGGCAACGCAGCTTTAGACTTTTTCAAACCAAAACACACTTTTGCATTTTCAAACTACATTTTCAAACCACATTAAGGGCACTGACAGGTCAGTAAAACCACTCACAGTTTAGTTGACATGTGTTCAGTGTTATTCGCAGCTCCGACTGAGAGCTGTGACCTGTTGTTCCCCCCCCCCCCCATCTTGCAGAGAACTGAGGCACCTCTACACTTCCAGGTTTTATAGTCCCTTAGGAAGGGGCGTGGCCTTCATGGCGTGATGGACAGGAGAGAGAATCTCAACATTTTTTAAACATGAGTAAGTCTTTTATTTTTCATCGATGGGAAAAATCCTCTGGCCCTGCGCAGGGGAGGGGGACTCTGAGTAAGATGTCCAAAAATCACAGCCGTAAGTGGCAGCGTTTTTTCTAAAATCAATATGCAGTGCAACTTGATCGGTTTTAAATATATAGATTTAGCTAACAAACCTGTATGTCTTTGGAGTGTGGGTGGAAGCCGGAGCACCTGGAGAAAGTCCACGCAGGTCACGGGGAGAATGTCCAAACTCCGTACTTAGCACCCGTAGTCGGGATCGAATCTGGGCCACTGGTGCTGTGAGGCAGCAACTCCACTGCTGCACCACCATGCTGCCACTCAGCTGATCTGCCTTTCAGTCAGACCATTTATCTCGGCACCATTTAATGCCATACTCTCAATTCCGTAATATTAAGGCCAGTCACCTCGGTGTTGAACTGGTTTCAAGTCTGGTCTCCGTAGCCACTTGGGCAGAGAATTCCCTGCATTTCCCATCCTCTGGGTGTTAAGCTGCTACAGTTCAGTGAAGTTTGCTTTCAATTGAATGGTGGATTCTGCAGGCAATTGATGGGAATTTGTGAGGAACTAGTTTCAAGGAGAATTTGTGAAGGACTGGGATTCTCTGAGAGCTGGCATTGATTTGATGGGCTGAAATGGCCTATATCACAAGGAAATATGAAGTATGGAAAAGTGACTTTTCTGCATTACATATTTGTAAATTTGACGTGTATGTTGTGAAATAAATTACAGTTGAATTAAAAAGCCTCCAAATTGAAAATAAACTTTGTTTTTAATTTCTATTCCTAGATGTTGTTGCAGAAGGTGAAGGAAATGGAAACTGCTGTGGAAAGGTGCAGAGCTGAGCTGCGGCAGTTTCCAGACTGCATCATCTGCTCACAACGATAGAGATAAATAATTCATTTAAGGGCCTGTCCCATTTGGCAATTTTTTCGGTGACTGCCGGCGTCATATCAGTGTTATCACGCCACGTCACAAATGTTTTGGTGTTGATGTTGTAGGCCACAGTATCTGCAGATGCATCAAGATGCCCCTGGGATGTGGCACGGCAGCAGGTTTGCCTGTGGCTGAGCTGTGAGCAGTGTAACGCTGATGCTGTGTGTTTACAGCCATGAGTGGAGTAGCAGTAGACCTGGGGAGGGGGGCTTCGTCGGTTGCTGTGTGAAACAGGTCAACCGACGTTTTAGTTTAGAGGTACAGCGTGGAAACACGCCCTTCAGCCCACCGAGTCCGTGCAGACCAACGATCACCCTTACACCGGTACTCAGGATTGAACCCGGGTCTCTGGCGCTGTAATGCCGTAGCTCTACTGCTGCACCGCCGTGCCACCTCTGCTCCTGCACCCTGATGACTTGCTTTGTCCTGTATAGGACAGATTTTGTCTGGGCCAAAGCCAGACATAAAAACAGTATTTTTCCACAAGCAGTAGCTCTACTTACAGCCAAAAATCTGTAGCCTCTTTTTACTCTGGTACTTTATTTCCACATGTTTAAATTATAATGTTTTATTTTTAATTGTCTACTGTATATCATGTTTTTATCCTTGCAAGCAAAGCATCAAGGCAAGTTCTTGTATGTATACATACTTGGCTAATAACATTATATTGATTATTATTATTATAGGTTGACAGATGAACAGAAGCAGCTACTGACTGCACTGGTGCTGCTGGAGGAGCAGCTCAGCCAGACACGGCTGGAGCTGCAGGCTGTACGTGCAGCACAGAAGGACATGGACTCCAGCATGCAAGCTTTGGAAAACAGAATTAAAATATGACTGATGTAAGTTTTCCCAAATAGTTTTTTATTTAACTGTAAAAGGCCAAAACTTAGCACTTCTTCTGCCTTGGAGATGATCAAAGAGATTGAGGTGAAGAGGAAAGCGTGGAAAGTATCTTCCCCTCTTCCCTCCCCTACTTTAACACACAACACCCACTCTCCCCTTCCCTCTCTACTGTGTTCTTCCCTTTCTCTCACTCTCTCCTTTTCCCCCTCTGCTCCTTTCCCTGTGTTCACGACGTGGTCTCCTCTACATTGGAGAAACCAAACAGGCGTTGGGTTTCCACTTTGTGGAGCACCTGTGTTAGATCCATGGGTCACACGTGAGCTTCCTGTTATCTCATTCTGACTCTTGGATGTGGGAGTGACTGAACAGTCTGTGACTTCCTGTACTGTTGCAATGAGGCTCAAAGCAATCTTGAGGAATGGCATCTCACCTTCCATTTGGGCTCATGGCAGTCCTCTGGGCTTGAACGGAATTCGATAATCTTGGGTATCTTGATTCCTCTGTTAGTATCAGTTGTCCATTTGTGATAATTGGGTTGGCTTCTTTTTAAAATCTCTATCCAAAAGTGGAGGGCATGTCCATGCTGACCTGCCAGACATGTCTTGTTTGAACAGCGTATCCACCTGAAACATCACCCATTCCTTCTCTCCAGAGATGCAGCCTGTCCCGTTGTCTATCTTCGGTTTAAACCAGCATCTGCCATTCCTTCCTAGACATGTCTTCTTGCTCTGCATTTTGCAAATGCTACGATCTTTGTCTATTTGTCTTATCACCTAACCGCTCCTATTCACTCCTTGACCAGATAACTTTGTGTGCAGCTTATTCCCATGGTCACCTGGTTTGACACTATCAGAGTCATCCACCCACCTGTGCAGCTTTACAAGTTTCTGTTGTCACCTCCCCAGTTCTGACGAAGGGTCTTTGACTTGAAACATGAATTCTGTTTCTCTGGCTACAGATGCAGCCTGACCCGAGTGCTCCCAGCATTTAGTTTTTCAGATTTATCCCATCTGCAGTTTTCACGCATTTATTCTAACTTGTTTTTCTATATGACCCACCTTTCAGTCCATGTTAGCACATTTGCCCTCATATGTGGCAAATGCCTTTTGGAGATCTAAATACTCATTACATTTACAGGAGATAGACACAAAAAGCTGGAGTAACTCAGCGGGTCAGACAGCATCTCTGGAGAAAACAAATAGAAAAGTCCTTTTCTCCAGAGATGCTATCTGACCCGCTAAGTTACTCCAGCTTATTGTGTCTATCTTTGGAGTTCCTTCCTCCTACATTTACAGGTTTCCCTTATCAACTCCCTATCACATCCTGTCAAGTTTTATCACACATGATTTTCATTAAACCATGTTGGCTACGTTTGATTAGATGCAGCTTACCAAATGATTAGTTATTTCCTCTTGTGAACTATGAGTGCTGGATGAATTAGAATCATAGAGTGATACAGTGTGGAAACAGACCCTTCGGCCCAACTCGCCCACACCCGCCAACATGTCCCAGCTACACTAGTCCCACCTGCCTGCGTTTGGTCTATATCCCTCCAAACCTGTCCTATCCATGTACCTGTCAATTGACCTATAGTTCCCACCTTCTGTTTTACGTGCTGGGAGGCCAGGTGAATCTCACTCACAGCCTCTTCTACTGCTGGTCCAGGTGCCCAGTAAATGTGAGTTCTGCTTCCAACAGCCATTCAGGCAGTGAACCCTTGGCCCACTGTACTAATTGCATCAAACCCTTGTGCTAATTGAATGACATTTCCAACTTTGTGTAGGAAAGATGGTTACCTTGTTTACTCTGAATGGACCAGTCAGAATATCATAACCTTATGTGTAGGAAGGAACTGCAGATGCTGGTTTACACCGCAGATAGACATCAGCAAGACAGGCAGCATCACTGGGGGAGGGGGAGGGGGGGGGGGGTGATGGATGACATTTCGGGTCGAGACGTCTGAAGAAGGGTCTCAATCCGTAACATGATCCATTCTTTCTCTCCAGAGATGCTGCCTGTTCCGCTGAGTTACTCCAGCATTTTGTCTTTTTACTATAATATTATAACCACTCAAACAATCTACCTGCTGCAGTTCCTGACGACTCTATCCTTGCAACCTTTCTTCTCTAGTCCTGCCAATGTCGTAAACCTTTCTTGTGCCTCTCTAGTGAACTCCCATCAATCCTGTAGGGAGGCAACCAGAATCCACACAATGTTACAGGTACGGCTGAGATAACATTTTCCACAGTTCCAAGATGACTGTCCCACTACCTTCAAAGATCCCACAACAAGCTCTCCAAAGATAGACACAAAATGCTGGAGTAACTCAGCGGGATGGACAGGATCTCTGGAGCATTAGATGCTGCCTGGATTTTGTGTCTATCTTCAGTGTACACCAGCATCTGCATTTCCTTCCTACACAACAAGCTCTCCAAGATATTTTTGTTCCCCACAGTTCAGTATCCTTTCAGCTATAATGTATTCCATTGCCTTGTCTCCCTCGCCAAAGGATCAACAATTGTAAAATAATATATTTTTTACGATGACAAAGATACTGCTTTGCATTGATTTCAATGTCTACAAGGAGGAGCACTGACTATCCTGCTCTTGTGCGTTTAGAAGGAGACGGCGTTGCTCCCACTTGTCCACAAGCTGCTCTTTGGTTCATCACAAGACAGCACAGGGGAACCACTGACAGCACAGCTGGTGCATCACAAGGAACTCAAGGCCCTCCTCGCTGGCTTGGAGATGAAGATCCTCTCAGATGCTTCACTTTATCCTCGTCCGGCAATGGAGGCAGACTCGGCAGCTGTCAGAGCAGGGATTATTAAGGTACAAGCATGCAAGCAGCCAGTGGCTCTAACTCTGGAACACATCATTGTATTTCGGAAATGTAATTTATTGATAATACTAGACTAAGTGGGACCCGTTGGGTCCCATGTTCACACGGGAGGGCTGGTCCCCCAACGCAATATTGTACCTCTCCACCAATTCCAATAGTGGTGGCCGGGGGGGGGGGGCTTTCTGGGTGTTGTGGGCTGAAGGGACTGGTTTCCAGAGGGCTAGTATGGACATTGTGGGCCGAATGGATTCTTCGGCTGGCAGCTCAGTCACTCAAGCCTGGTGTGCTGGCAGCTTACTCACGGCTGGTGGACTGGCAGTTGACTCAAGGCTATTCCTTTAAATTCCATTTCAAGCAGAGTACAGGCCACCAAATTCAAATGAAGTTTCCTACCATTTCAAGCAGAGAGCAAGGCCACCAAATTCAAATGCAGTTTCCTACCATTTCAAGCAGGGTGCAAGGCCACCAAATTCAAATGCAGTTTCCTACCATTTCAAGCAGAGAGCAAGGCCACCAAACTCAAATGCAGTTTCCTACCATTTCAAGCAGGGTGGCAAGGCCACCAAATTCAAAAGCAGTTTCATACCATTTCAAGCAGGGTGGCGCTATGGAGTACTGAAGGCGTCACATTGAGCTCCTCTCCAGCAAAAACTGTTAAAAACCGTTAAAAAGCTGTTTTTAAATAAGAAGAGAGAAAGTCTCACGAGCACCCAAGAAGAACACCATAAGTCTCCAACTCGAGAAAGTCTTGGATACTCTGCAAACGACAGAGGAAGGCTCAGAAGAAGAAGAATTCGACAGCCAAGGATCACTGCTTGAAATGGCTGCAAAAGGAGACAAGAAGGAGAAGGAGGTAAAGCAAATGCTTTTAGAAATGTCTGCTACAATCAATGCTACACTGGAAAAGATCCAGAGTATGGAGTCTAATATGGAGAGTAATAAGCAGAGTATCGAGACTAATATGGAGAGAATTTCTCAAAAAATTGATACAGCTTACGGTGAGTTAAAAGAGCTGAAGAAACAACATAAGGAGGCTGATAAAAAATTAAAGTCAGAATGTGCTAGACTCGAAAATGACTATAATAAGAAATTTACTGATGTTAAGGATAATATGGAAAAGCTGGATGAGTTAATGGAAGAGATGGAGAATGAAATAAAAGTAATGGCCACTGAAATAGAGAGTTTGAAAAAAGTCACAAAAAATTGAGGAAGAAAAACTTGTAAAAATGACGGACAAATGTCTGGATTTGGAAGCAAGATCAAGAAGGCAGAATTTGAGAATTGTTGGAGTGAGAGAAGGACGAGAGGGACATAGATCTCAAACATGTACTTTTGTTACTGACTTACACAAAGAAGTTTTTGAACTGCCGGGAGCACCAAGAATAGATGTCGCTCACAGAGTTGGACGTGTTTCAAGAGGCAAATGCTCCTCCAAGACAGATAATTGTGAAATTCCTCGATATCTCTTCAGTGGAATTTATATTGAAAAAGATTACTCATGGGTAGAATCTGACATATTGTGGGGATACTATTCGATTTTTCCGGGATTACCCCCCGGAGGTCGTTCAGAGAAGGAACTTGTTTACACAGACAAGAAATATTCTGAAAGTGATACGCGATATGAGATATGGGATATTTTATCCAGCTAAAATGAAGATTACTCATGATGGTACTGTACGCTCGTTCACAGACCCCGAAAAAGCTTTTAAATATGCAGAGGATATCGTAAAGAACACTTCTGGTGAAGCTGCTGAAGTTCCCGACACGGATGAAGATTGATCGGTTTAACTTTTAGGACTGGTTAAGCTTATCTGTCTGGAATGTGTTTGGGAGAGTACTGTCTATATTTCACCTTGAATGAAAAGCTTAAAGATAAACAAAAGACGTTGAAGACACAGAATTAATGAGGGAATGTATAATGGACATGGAACGACATGGAATATATAATTTGCTGATTTAAGAAGATTTTTAATTATTATACTCCAATTATAAATAATTAACGACTTTAACTAATTTAACACTAATTATTTGTGAATGGATGTAGTAAATATGAATAAATCAAGAAATCATGAGACGGGGAAGGAGATAATTGATTTAAGTCACTAAAACGTCTATAACACAATTAACATATATTTTTTTTCTTTTTGGGTAGGTAGGAGTCAGTTGCAGCATATAACTGGAAGAGATTCTGTAGTGAGGTTTTGTTTAACCCCTTGG
Source organism: Malacoraja senta (assembly GCA_038087875.1). Classification (NCBI taxonomy): domain Eukaryota; kingdom Metazoa; phylum Chordata; class Chondrichthyes; order Rajiformes; family Rajidae; genus Malacoraja; species Malacoraja senta. The sequence continues at coordinate 90,762 of JAXLNO010000944.1, read as the reverse complement.
TACCGGTTTGTATGTGTAAGAATTCTGGGTGGATATATATGGTAAAGCTTAGACTAGATTAAGGTTAAATAAATTGGAAGGGCATATATATTTATAAAATTGACCTTAGGTTGTGTTTTGTGTGTTTTTGTTTTTTCATTTTTTATATCTCCCTTTGATTTTTTTTTTTTTGTTAATTTTTTTCATTTTTTATTGGGGCTAGTTCGATAAATTTATATAAGCAAAGATAAAATATGTAACGGTCTGTAGTTTTTTTATTAGGATCTATTAAGGAGTTGGAGCTCAATGTATAACAACATGAATGGAAGTCTATAAATTTTTCGCCACCTTAGGTGGCCATTCGTCTTTTCTTAGATATCTTAAGAGCACTTTTTTTCACTATAAAGACTTTTATTCGCACACTTTTTTTGTAATCAATTTTATATCACATCTTTCTTTTCTTTTTCAAAGGCACTGTACAAGGAGATGCTATATAAATCTAAAAATTTGGCATGACCACCCAACGCCCAGAACTCGGAGGTATTTGGTTGCACCATATGATTCAGGAATATTATTTTGATATATAATGCAAGACGATAGACAAATAAAGAATGGAGGAATTACATTCTGTAGTTGGAATTTAAGGGGTGCCAATGAACCAATTAAGAGGGGTAACATTTTTGCTCAACTAAAATCTATGAACAGCGACATAATGTTTTTACAGGAAACTCACATGAAACAACAAACACAAATGAGATTAAAGGCGAAGTGGACAGGTCAAACATACTATTCGTCATTTACTTCTAAATCTAGAGGTATGGCTATTCTTATCCGAAAAGGTATACCTTTTAAATTAAAGAATACTATATCAGATAAAGAGGGAAGGTATATTATAGTTTCGGGAGACATTTATGCAAACCCACTAACTATGATAAATATTTACGCTCTGAACTTTGACAACCCCAAATGTTTTGATAAAATTATAGATATGATATCAGAGTTTAATTATCAGAATGTAATAATAGGAGGGGACTTCAATTGTGTTTTATATCCGTATCTAGACAAATCAGTAAAACAAAAGAGGAGTCATTTAAAATCTAAGACTAGTGAACTTTTAAATACATATATAAAAAATACTAATATAGTAGATGTATGGAGATCTGCTAATCCAGCTGGAAGGGAATACTCGTTTTACTCTTCGGTACATAAAACTTATTCAAGAATTGATTATTTTTTCGTGCATATGAAATTAATGCCATATACAATTAATCCAACATACCACATTAGTAGTATTTCTGATCACTCCCCATTGACATTTTCAGTAAAATTCGAGAGAATGCCGGGTAAAAAGTTTTTTTGGAGGTTTAATACACATATTTTAAATGACATACAAGGTTATCAATATTTAAAACAACAAATGAAACTTTTTTTTGATACAAATGATATGCCAGGTACCTCGCCTTCTTTATTATGGGACACTTTTAAGGCATTTATTAGAGGAATTATAATTTCATACGAATTTTTCAAAATAAAAAGAATAAGACAGAACAAATGTTGCTAGAACAAGAAATTAGACAGTTAGAGTTAGATAATGCTAAAGACCCCACTATAGATAAACATAATAAGATAATATTACTGAAATTTAAACTTAATCGAATTCTATCGGCAAGAGTAATAAGATTATTCCAAATTACAAAACAGGAACATTTTGAGTTTGGTGACAAACCACATAAGCTGTTAGCTCGTCAACTGAAAAAACAAGAAAAAGAAAATACTATAAATAAAATTAAATCAGAGAATGGTGAATTACTAATACTACCTAAAGATATTAATAAAAGATTTGCTCAATTTTATCAAAATGTATATACATCAAAAACTAAAATAGAAGATAGTAAAATTTTTAAAAACTTAGATTATTGTAATCTTCCAAAACTTGACCTTTTGGAACAAGAGGAACTTGGAGCGCAAATTACAATCGAAGAAATAGGTGAAACAATAAAATCGTTGAAAAATGGTAAGACGGTTTTAGTAATGAATTTTATAAAAAATGTCATGAGATAACGACTCCTTATTTATTTAATTTATATACTCACGCTTTTAAAGAAAATAAACTATCTGAAACATTAGCAGAATCAACTATTACGCTTATTCCAAAAAAAGATAAAGATCTAGAGGATCTGGGCTCATATAGAGCTATATCACTTTTAAATACAGATCAGAAAATTCTAGCAAAGACTTTAGCAAGAAGACTAAGTAAATATATTAGTAAATTGATAAACCCTGATCAAACGGGGTTTATACCCAAAAGATATTCATTTAATAATTTGAGACGCTTGTTTAATATAACGTACTCACATAAAGTGGAGGAAGAAGATATATCAATTATTTCTTTGGACGCAGAGAAAGCATTTGATCAGGCAGTATTTATACAAAGTATTGCAAAAATTTAATATGGGAAAGAATTTTATTACATGGGTGAAATTATTATATGATAAACCGATGGCAAGAATATTGACTAATAATACGTTATCTCAAAAATTTCAATTATCAAGGGGTAATAGGCAGGGATGTGCGTTATCACCCCTGCTATTCGCCCTTATGATAGAACCTTTGGCTGAAAGTATAAGAAGTCAACCGAATATTCAGGGTTATAATACTAGGGACTCAAATAATAAAATGTCATTATATGCAGACGATATTATTTTATATATTACAAAATCACAAACGAGCATACCAAATTTATTAAACATAATAGAGGAATTTGGGTCCTTTTCTGGATATAGAATAAATTGGAATAAAAGTGAAATCATGACATTAAAACCTCAAGAACCTATACACTTATTGAAGTTCCCCTTTAAAATAGCAATTGAAAAATTTAAATATCTGGGTAATCAGATTACTAGAAAACATAAAGCATTATTCAATGCTAATTTTATACCTTTATTAAACAAACTTAATATACTGATTAAATTTTGGAAAACACTTCCTTTATCATTAATAGGTAGAATAAATGCTATAAAAATGATCTTTCTACCACAACTATTATACCTATTTCAGTCTATACCAGTATATATACCAAAATATATATTTTTTAAATTAGACTCTAATATTACTAATTTTATTTGGGATTATAAATCACATAGAATTATAAAAGAACACTTATGTAAACCAAAAGCTGTAGGGGGACTTTCACTCCCGAATTTTCTGTATTATTATTGGGCAGTACGTATTAAGAATATAATTTACTGGTTGGATAGTTCAACTCAACAGACAGAATGGATAAATATGGAGAAAGAGGATTGTTATCCTTGTAATATAGGAACAATCCTCTTCTCCCCGAAAAAAATGAACAATACAATATATAAGAAAAATCCAATTATACAAGATACAATAAGAATATGGAAACAAATAAAATTATCCTTAAAATTAAGAAACCTATCATTGTTAACACCGATAGCGAATAATCCTTTATTTAAACCATCTATGATGGATAAAATATATAATCAATGGGAAAGTTTAGGAATTAAAAGGATCGGGGACATGTATGAAATGGGAGATTTATTATCATTTCAACAATTACAATTAAAATTTAAACTGAAAAACACTCATTATTTTAAATATTTTCAGATTTGTAATTTTTTGAAGACATACATACAGGGATATCAAAAAATAACTCCTGATTTACTAGAAGAAGTAATGAATATAAAAGCTGATACACAAAAATTAATATCATATTTATATAATAGTATCTTAAATATAGATTTACCTGTGACCGAGGTAATTAGAGAAGAGTGGGAACGGGAATTATTGATAAAAATTATGAAGGCTACATGGGAAAAGTATTTGACATACATTCACAAGTGTTCGATTAACGCAAGACATAATCTAATCCAATTTAAAATTTTACATAGATTATATTACTCAAAAACAAGATTAAATAAATTTTATCCAAATATATCGCCCATTTGCGATAAATGTTTAACCCAAGACGCAACTATAACACACTCTTTTGTTTCTTGTATAAAACTTCATGGATTTTGGAGTGATATTTTCGAAATATTTACAAAATTATTTAAGACAAAAATGGAACCCAATAACGAATTGATTATATTTGGGGTAATGGAAGATGGGAACAAATTGAGCTCATCTCAAAAGTCAATTTTTAATTATGGTTTAATAATAGCAAAAAAATTAATATTGAAATTTTGGAAAAATACACCAATACCAACGCTCAAAATGTGGATTGCAAGTATGTTGGATACCGCACATCTTGAGGAAATGCGATTCCTCCTAATAGATAAATTTGACCAATTCATAACGAGTTAGTCTCCATTTGTCGTCTTTTTGGAAACATATGGTGCAACACAGGTGTAAAAGCTAATCCGTGACTGGGTGAGGGATGGTCAAGATTATAAATGATCTGAAGAAGGGTTTCGGCCCGAAACGTTACCTATTTCCTTCGCTCCATAGATGCTGCTGCACCCGCTGAGTTTCTCCAGCATTTTTGTGTACCTTAAAAATGATCTCCTTACTTCTATTTTCTTTTCTTCTCTTTTCTTCTTTTACTCTCTTTCTTCTATTTTCTATGTCTTAACTTTCTTTCTTCACTCTCTATTTTTCTTTTTCACACACCATATATCTCACATTTTTCTATTTTTCATTATCTAACTTTTTTCTTTTTCTTCTTTATTACAAAAAATTTAAAAAATAAGAAGCTGTACATAAAAGGTATTATGAAAATATGATTGTATACCATTGTACTTACTTCTAATAAAATAAAACTATAAAAAAGAAAAAAAAGAGTGGCTGTTTAGCAGCCTCACAGCATATGGCAGGAAGCTGTTTAGCAGTCTTGTAGTCCGGGCTTTGATGCTGCGATATCTCTTGCCTGATGGCAGGAGATCCAGGTGTATGTGGAGGGGTGCAGTTTGTCCTTAGCAATTCTCTCAGCTTTTTTCAGACAGCGGCTCTGGAACAGTTCTTGTACCGAGGGTAGGGAGACGTCAATGATCCTCTCTGCTCCCCTCACTACCCTTTCAATGTTACTGGTGACTATTTGACTTCAAGACACCGTCTAACTTTTCATAAAGTGTTGATAACACATTTACATGCCTTAATTGTGAAAAGGATGGAGACAAGAAGGAAAGGAGGCTCCGCAAGGAAGGAACTGGGGGAAAGCCACAACCACAGCTTCTGACTCCAGCATCATGGAAGCAATATCGAAACTGAACGATGAATTGAAAAATGAGCTGAAAAATGAAATGAAAACAAGATTTGGCAGTTTGGAAGAAATGGTGAACTTTCGACCAAATTGAAGGAAGTCCAAGGAAAACTGTCTTTGTTACAAGATGAACTTCGTGAACAAAAGGATCAAATTGATATCTTGCGCACCCTGGGACAGGAGAGAGATTTGAAGATTGAAAAATTGGAACGGAGAATGAATGAAAACACTTCAGCAATACAAGTCTAAAAATATGGACTTAGAAAACAGAAGCCGTGGTTTGAATTGACGAATTGTTGGTTTGCCGGAAGGCCAAGAAGGAAATAACGTTATAAAATATGCTTCTAAAATGATAAAGGAAACATTCAACATTGAGCACAATGAAAACCTTCCGTTCATGGATAAGGCACACAGGATTGGGAAGAGATCCGGTAATAAACCGAGACACTTGATCATTCGGTTTCATTTTTTTCAAATGAAGGAGAATATTCTCCAGGCAGCAAAAAAGTTTGGTGTGGTTGAATATGAAGGATGTAAGTTTCGGTTTGTCCCTGATTATAGTTACGAGCTTTTGGAAATAAGAAATACTTTTTATAATGTAATGTCTGATTTGTATAAGAAAAACTGCGCCCAGCTTTATTATCACCAGCTAGATTGCGTATTCGGCTATTCAATGGTAACTTTCGATTTTTTAACAGTCCTCAAGACGCCTCCAGCTTTCTGAAGAGCTACGACGAGGAAGGGGAGTAATTGATAGCTGATTAAGTTATAATTGGAGATTTACTGTTCCTATTTTGACATTTCGTTTGGTAATGATTAAGAATTTAACTGGACGAGTTTTTCTTTTATATATATTCTTTTAAGAATTTCTTTGTTAATTCGTGTTCCCCTGTCGTTAGACAAACTAAGAGAACGCAGTTCTTGTTTTTCATATCTTGACCTTGGATAATAATAAGCAGCATTCCATGCCAGTCTGTATTTTTTTCTTCTTCTCTCTCAAAGAGATAATAACGAATGTGTTATGACGTAGTGGTTAAATATTATTCTTTTTATGCTGAGCGCTGTTACTGGGAGAGATGGGATTGGGGAGGGGATTAGGTAGTTTGCTGACTGTCTTTTGGTCAGTTTGGGGTTCTACAGGGGTGGGAGGGGGGAAGGGGGAGGGGTCTTTTGTTCCCTATTTAGTGATCTCCATTTGTGCAAATTCTGAACTACAAAATTGGCTGAAATGTCGTCACTTCTGGCTCCGCCCTAGATTTGTATTCTTCCAGGATTATGAACTTTTAGGCTTCAAGAAATTAACCCATTACATCCCACATGATTTTTACAAGCAATATGGATAAAGTTACTAATTTCCTTTCATGGAATGTGAATGGCTTGAACCATCCCATTAAGAGGAATTTTTTTTAAAAAGTTCTTCACAGGCTAAATGCTCAGATTATCTTTGTTCAGGAAACTCATGTAAGGCAAGATGATAAGTCATGATTTTTCAGGTTTTGGAGAGGACAGCAGTTTCATTCAAATTCACAGGCTAAGGTGAAAGGGGTCTCTATTTTTATTGACCCCTCAATTCCGTTTGTGCCCTATGAAACAATTTCTGATCCATATGGCAGATTCTTGGTGATTACCGGTGTCCTTTATAGGCAAAAAGCCGCTATGGTGAATGTCTATGCACCAAATATTGATCACCCTGAGTTTTTTAAACAGTTAATTGCATCCTTTCCTAATTTAAATGAACACTTTTTAATAATGGGTGGAGACTTCAATTGCAGTTTGAATCCCTCGATTGATAGGTCTACATCTGATCATGTGCTTCCAAATAAATCAGCTAATTTTATTAATTCTTTTTTACTTGACTCGGGAATGTTAGAAATTTGGAGATTCTTACACGCAAATGACAAAGAATTTTCATTTTTCTCTCATGTATATCATAGGTATTCTAGGATCGACTGTTTTATAACCATATAACCATATAACCATTACAGCACGGAAACAGGCCATCTCGGCCCTTCAAGTCCGTGCCGAACTTTAAATTTTTTTTTTTTTTTTAATTTATTTTAAATAAATAAATAAATACTTCCCCCTAGTCCCATCTACCTGCACTCAGACCATAACCCTCCATTCCTTTCCCGTCCATATACCCATCCAATCTATTTTTAAAGGATAAAATCGAACCAGTCTCCACCACTTCCACTGGAAGCTCATTCCACACAGCTATCACTCTCTGAGTAAAGAAGTTCCCCCTAATGTTACCCCTAAACTTCTGTCCCTTAATTCTCAAGTCATGTCCCCTTGTTTGAATCTTCCCTACTCTCAATGGAAAAAGCTTATCCACGTCAACTCTGTCTAACCCGCTCATAATTTTAAAGACCTCTATCAAGTCCCCTCTTAACCTTCTGCGCTCCAAAGAATAAAGACCTAACTTGTTCAACCTTTCTCTGTAACTTAGTTGCTGAAACCCAGGCAACATTCTAGTAAATCTCCTCTGTACTCTCTCTATTCTGTTGACATCCTTCCTATAATTAGGCGACCAAAATTGTACTCCATACTCCAGAATTGGCCTCACCAATGCCTTGTACAATTTTAACATTACATCCCAACTTCTATATTCAATGCTCTGATTTATAAAGGCCAGCACCCCAAAAGCTTTCTTTACCACCCTATCTACATGAGATTCCACCTTCAGGGAACTATGCACAGTTATTCCTAGATCCCTCTGTTCAACTGCATTCCTCAATTCTCTACCATTTACCATGTACGTCCTATTTTGATTTGTCCTGCCGAGATGTAGTACCTCACATCAGCATTAAACTAGATTCTCGGCTAGTTCCATCGGTCATTGCATGTGAGTATGATACAATTGCTATTTCTGATCATGCACCAGTGAAACTATTGATCAAACTACCTGATTCCAAGTTTAGTGCTAAACAATGGCGATTTAATGCTACTTTGCTTCAAGACTTAAACTTTATTAAGTTTATGAAAGATCAGATTGCTTTTTACTTCTTGACAAACTCTAATGAAGAGATATCCAATGGTATAGTTTGGGATGCTTTTAAGGCATATATTCGTGGACAAATTATTTCATACTCCGCGGGATTAAAAAAACAAACACAAAAAGAAATACGCACATTGGCTGACGAGATTAAAGAAATTGATAAAAAATATTCAAAAGCTCCTAGTTTAGAGCTCTATAAGAATAGAGTTGAACTTCAATTGAGATATGATTTGTTATTAGTATCACCGATTGAGAACCAGTTACTTAAAACCAAAAGTCAATTTTATATAAATGGCGAAAAATCTGGTAAATTACTTGCTAATCAATTGAAAGCAGTGTCGGCCAAGAGTCAGATTACTAAAGTGAGTAAACGAGATGGTACAGTAACTGTAGACCATGACGAAATTAATAAATCCTTTCAGGAATTTTATACCTCCCTATACCAATCAGATTTTCCTACTGATTCCAATATAATGCATGAGTTTTTAAAGAAACTGAACTTACCAAATTTACCATACAATGAGTCTCTGTTGTTAGATGAACCCATCACGGAAGAAGAAATACAAAAAGCAATTTTTTCAATGAATTCTGGTAAAGCTCCCGGTTTAGATGGGTTTACAGTAGAATTTTTAAAGTATTTCTCAAATTTATTGTCTCCATGGCTATGCAAGGTATTTAAAGAAGCCTTTTTAAGGAATAGATTACCACAATCTTTTTATGAAGCTTCTATTTCTTTAATTTAAAAAAAAGATAAAGACCCTACTGAAGTGACATCATATAGACCTATATCAATGTTAAATGTAGATTTTAAAATTCTTTCCAAAATATTACCTATGAGATTGGAAAAGATTTTACCGCAAATTATCTCTGAAGATCAGACAGGTTTTATTAAAAATCGTTACTCATTCTTTAATGTTAGGAGATTAATAAATATTGTATATACAGCGTCTAATAAAACCCCAGAATGTGTCATCTCACTTGATGCCGAGAAGGCTATTGATAGAGTAGAATGGAATACTTATTCAATATATTTGAAAAAGTTAAGATTGGTCCAAAATTTATCTCTTGGATCAAACTGCTATATCTTATACCTCAGGCTTCTGTATTTACTAATAATCAGAGATCCCCTTTTTTCAGGCTCTTTCAAGGTACTAGACAGGGCTGTCCCTTGTCCCTTACTATTTGATATTGCTTTGGAAACTTTAGCCACTGCTATTAGGGAATCCCCTAATATTTTTGGTATTGTCCGCGGGAATAAGACACATAAGCTATCTCTTTATGCAGATGATCTGTTATTATTTATTTCTAACCCTGAGAAATCTATTCCGGCAATAGTAGCATTACTTAATCAATTCGGTAGTTTTTCTGGTTATAAACTGAATCTTAGTAAGGGTGAGCTTTCCCATTAAATAATTTTGTTTCGACTTATGGACAGTTTCCATTTAGATTGACTACCGAAAGTTTTACTTATTTAGGTATTAAGATCACCAAGAAACACAAGGATTTATTTAAAGCTAATTTTATTCCTTTAATTGACCATATTAAACATCAGTTCACTAAATGGTCACCAATGTCCTTATCCTTAATTGGCCAAATCAATGCTATTAAAATGTTCATTTTACCTAAATTTCTGTATTTATTTCAGACGATACCAATTTTTATTGCCAAATCTTTCTTTGATATTATAGACTCTAAAATTTCTTCATATATATGGCAGAATAAAAATCCCAGACTAGGTAAAAAATACCTACAGAAATCAAAAAAAGTTGGTGGTTTGGCATTGCCGAACCATAGACTCTACTATTGGGCAGTCAATGTTCATTATTTAACATTTTGGACAAAAGATTTAGAAGATACCCAATGCCCTGGATGGATAAACCTAGAATGTGATTCCTTACAAGGGCTATAATTGGCTTCTATTCTAGGGACCTCGTTACCTTTTACAATTACGAGATTGAATAAATATATGACGAACCCAATAATAAGACATACGTTCCGAATACGGTTTCAATTTCGTAAGTTTTTTGGGCTATCTGATTTTATCCAAATTTCTCTTCCAACCATCTAGTACTGATCAAGTTTTTTTGTTATGGAAGAGGAAGAGATTAGTAGCTTTTCGTGATTTGTTTTTGGAGGGTTGTTTTATGTCTTTCGAACAACTCTCCAATAAATATAACTTACCTAATTCACACTTTTTTAGATATTTACAAATTAGACAAAAGGAACTACCCCTTTTTCCGCTACCACATCAACCCGAAATTTTGGATTTTTTTTTACAATTGAACCCTTATCAGAAAGGATTAATAACAACTATTCATGAGTTGATTTTAAAATTACAAATAGATACATTTGATAAAATTAAGAATGACTGGGAAAGAGAACTCCCAATGTCTTTATCTATAGAGAAATGGGAGAGGATCCTTCAATTAGTTAATACCTCTTCAATGTGTGCAAGACACGCTTTGATACAATTCAAGGTGGTCCACAGAGCTCATATGTCAAAAGATAAGTTAGCTCGTTTTTATGGTCATATAAATCCTACCTGTGACAGATGTAACTCTGAAGTGGCATCACTGACCCATATGTTTTGGTCCTGCCCTCTTTTGGAAAAATATTGGAAAGAAATTTTTGATACTATTTCGGTAGTCTTAGGTATAGATTTACAACCTCATCCTATTACTGCAATTTTTGGGTTACCAATGTTAGATTCTATTCATTTGTCCCACTCCGCCCATCGGTTGATTGCTTTTACCACATTAATTGCCAGAAGATTTATTTTCTTTAAATGGAAAGATTCCAACCCTCCGACCACACTCCAGTGGTATTCTGAAACGATATAATGTTTAAATTTAGAAAAAATCAGAAGTGACATTGTTGAACCCTTGGTTAAATTTGATAAGACTTGGGGAAAATTTATTGAACACATTCATACAACATAAATTGATCCCTCTTTAACCGTTATAAAAATTATTTTACTTTCATAGGGTGGAACGGACTTGACGACAAACAGACTTAAATTGTTGAATTTCTCAGTTCAGATTCGGTTTTGCTCTGTTTTGTTTTATTTATTTATTTTATTTTTATTCTTATTTTATTATCAATTTTTTTAAACTTTTTTTTAGTTTAGGGGGGTTTTGTTTTTTCTTTTTCTATTTGTCTTTTTATCTTTGCTTTTTTTTACATTTATGTTTCCTTTTAAAGATTTAACTATATTTACATAGAGACCGAGGTCTATATTCATTGTGTATTTTGACACTGGTCTCATATTAGGTTATACCTGTTATTAATGTGTTTAATCCGGATCCCTATGTATCAATACCATTGTTATATTTATCATTATTCTTTTTGCTCTGTTTTTTATGTTTTATTTTTGTTTTTGTTTTTTGGAAAAAAAACAATAAAAAGATTTTAAAAGAAAGGTACTGAATACAAAAGTTGGGATGTTCTGCTACAGTTGTACAATATGTTGGTGAGGCCACATTTGGACTATTGTGTTAAGTTTTGGTCACTCCACTATCGGAAGGATGTCATTAACAGGGCCTGTGATTCAGGGAGAGGATGAGAATGCTTGGACTTTAGTCCTTGGCACGCAAGAGGCTGAGGGGTGATCTTATAGAAGTTTATAAAATCAAGGAGCATAGATAGATTGAATGCACAGAATCTTTTAACCAGCCTTGTGTAATCAAGAATTTAAGGTGAGAAGGAAACGAGTTACTCGGAACCAGAGGAAGTGGAAATATGGAAGAACATTCCAGGGGAAGGAGTTGAGGCAGGTATTAAAAAACATTTAGAACACACTTGGACAAGTACATACTGTAGATAGGAAAGGTTCAGTGAGATATGGGTCAATTGCAGGAAAATTGTAGTTTAAACATGGCATCTTGGTTGGCATGGCCAAGTTGAGGCAAAGGGCCCATTTCCATGCCGTATGACTCTATGGCTCCGTGGGCTTGAAAAGCCAATTCTTTTCCGTTTCACTGCTAAATGATAGTTAATCACCCTCACTAATAGTGACCACAATGGCAGACCCATGACCACGACTGGTTTACAGTGAAAATAAGCTAACGATTGCCTCAGTTCAAATATGCATGTCGTTGATGTTCAATGACTAAATTGTTGCTGCATTCTTAGTGTTGGCAAGGTTCTGATCTGGGTGCTGGAGCTGTTAGACATCTTGATACCATGAAAGCAGAACCTCCGTTTCAGGAAATATACTTGCTGAATGGTGTCTCAGACCAGCAATGCCAGGTAACATTGTATTTTGAAGAGGAAATATTACACAACCAAGGCCAAGTGCTCGAGAAAGCTGCACGTCTGTTATTTCAATGAAAACTCTGCTCTTCATCCATCTTGTCATTTTGATCACCCAGTTTAGTTTATAATATTGTATAACATTTGCAATCAATTCTCACAGTTTATGACATTTACAGCTGGCGTGAAGATGCATCAGTCAATACCTTCTGTGTTCCAATTTAGTTTATTTAATAGAAAGATAGACACATAAAAAAATAGGTGCAGGAATAGGCTATTCGGCCCATTCAATACAATCATGGCTGATCATCCAAAATTAATACTCCTATCTGGCTTTTCCCCCATATCCCTTGACTCCCTTAGCCCTAAGAGCTAAATCTAACTCTCTCTTGAAAACAGTGATACAGTGTGTAAAGAGGCCATTTGTGCCACCAAATCCATACTAACCAGCAATCGCCCATTCATAATAGATTCCCATCCACCCCTACACTGTCAGGGTGACTTACCGAGGATGATTACCTGCACACCTGCTCATCTTTGGGATATGGGAGGAAACCGGAGCTCCCTGAGGAAGCCCACATAGTCACAAGAGAATGTGCAAACTCCACGTAGACAGTACCCGAGGTCCAGATTGAACCTGGGTCTCTGGCATTGTGAGGCAGCAGTTCTACCAGCTGCACTACTATGCTGCATTATGTACAAACTCTAAATCCTACACTGACTTTCCCTTCCACTTGTTATATTCAACACAATAACTCCTTTACACAGGAGGAAATTGAACAGCAATTCATCACCAGAATATATCTTACAACAGTGTGATCACAGGCAAGAAACCAGTGATATAGATGACTGAATTTACACTACAACCCTGATCATCCAGCTCTCTTGAGATTTGGGAAATGGTAGATTTTAAGGACTGCTGCATGTTACTCCAAACGTACTTTAATTCAACTAATTTAAGCACGTGTTGAGCAAGTCAGTGGTTGAGGTGCATCTGTACACTACTATCAGACTTAAGCGGAGGAAAACCCATTGTAATTTGCCTGAAGAGACTCGAACCAGATTGTCACCTATCCATGGTCTCCAGGGATGTTGCCTGACCTGCTGAGTTACTATAGCACTGTCCCTCACAGTCTTTCCCAATCTTATAAATCAAAAATAGTCAGCATCTTTCTACATCATAAAGAGTCATGGAAATATGCAGCATACAAACATGGCCTTTGTCCCACTGGCCTGCACCAACCATTCATGTACACTAATCCTATATTTGTCCCACATTCTCATCAGCTCTCCCCACATTGTATCATGCACAATCTAGGGGACAACTAACCTACCAAACAATGTTTTGGGGATGTGGGAGGAAACCAGAGCACCTGAGGAAACCCGCATGGTCACAGGAACAACATGCAAACTCTACAGATACAACAACCGATGTCGGTATTTAATTCAGGTCTCTGGCTCTGTGCTGTCCTGTTTCACATTGTAGTCCACCTGTCATGTTGTTGCTCATTCATTCGGCTTTCCACCTTGAACCATTTCTCCCACTACTCACATTCCCACTTAATTTGGAGTTTTCTAGCAACAGCGGCCTTGGTGGCAGCTACTGTGTGCAGCGGTAGAGTTGCTGCCTTACAGTGCTTGCAGCACCGGAGACCCGGGTTCGATCCCGACTACTGATGCTGTCTGTACAGAGTTTGTACATTCTCCCCGTGACCGCGTGGGTTTTCTCCAAGATCTAAGGTTTCCTCCCACACTCCAAAGACGTACAGGTATGTAGGTTAATTGGCTTGGTGTGCGTGTATAGGATAGTGTTAATGTGCGGGGATCGCTGGTCAGCGCAGACTCGGTGGGCCTAAGGACCTATTTCGTCACTGTATCTCTAAATTAAACTAAACAAAACTAGTAAATGTTAAAATGCAACCAATCTGCCTCATAGCTGACTTGGATCATGAACAGTGCGAGCCCCCAACAGAGCAGCACAGTGTCACAACTCGTAGAGCTGCTGCCTCACAGCGACACAGACCCGGGTTCAATTTTGACCTTGAGTGCCATCTATGTGGAGTTTGCACGTTCTCCGTGTAACCGAATTGGATCCCTCCAGGGGCTCCGGTTTCCTCACACATCCCAAGATGTGTCAGTTTATAGTTTAATTGGCCACTGTAAATTGCCCCTAGTGGGTGGGTGACTGGATGAGAAGGTGCAATGAGATAGAATTCATGAGAACAGGTGGTTGGTGGTTGGCATGGACTCGGTGGGCCGAAAGGACTGCTTGCATGCTGTACTTTTTAATGACTCATTGATATTTCTAGGATTTGGGGCAGTGAATCCATAATGTATAACATTTTTTTACACTGAATTCACAATTTTTAAATATCTGATTAGCAGAAACATTTAACAACAGCACAAAGGCTAGTTGACAGTGGTGACTGTCGAGGCATTTCAGGTGTAGCTGCTGCCTTATCCTACTTGAGATCGATCATTTCTTCAAGCCCAATACCTTTACTAGCAACAGTGCATCACAATTTTTCCATCCTATCTCTCCTCTTTTTTCTCCACCAAACAATTACTGCCAAGACAATAGCCAGCAATATCAGCACACACACGGCAATAAGGCCTATGTGCCTGTCTTTCTTCCTATTTACTTCTGAAAAATAAGAATGCATAATCTTACAAATCAATTGTTAAGCTGTGCAGCTAAATAGATGGGCACTGTCTGAAGACTTCAGAGTGAAGAAGGGTCTCGACCCGAAATGCCACCTATTCCTTTTCTCCAGAGATGTTACCTGACCGCTGAGTTACTCCAGCATTTTGTGTCTATCTTTGGGGCTTTTCAAGGTACATAAGATGATATGGTGTTTTGAATCACGGAGTTCTGCAGCATGGCAAAGGGACAATATATGTTCTGTACAACTCTATGATCTATGGCACCATCACAGCCACAACTTAATTCAAGAAAGAAGGTGAATTGAAAGCAGAAAGCTTTAACCCTATATAAACTAACGTTTGTTTTGGGGAAAATGCTGGATTCCTTTCAATAATGGCAGAACATTTAAGTAATAACAAAACAATAAAGTGCATTATCAGGGCATTAACAGGAAAATTGTAGAAAGAAAGAGATGCAGATACTGATTTACACAAAAGCTTTAGTTTAATTTATTGTCACATGTATTGAGGTAAAGTGAAAAGCTTTTGTTACGTGCTAACCAGTCAGTGGAAAGAATATACATAATAGACACAAAATGCTGGAGTAACTCAGCGGAACGGGCAGCATCTCTGGCGAACATGGATTCATCACCTATTCCTAGGTATGTTACAAAACTTAACTTCAGTTGCGCTGTAATTCTGCCACTGGCCGTGTGCGCGATTTTGGCGCCTTTAAGGGGGGGTGGGGTTAAAACACGGGTTTCTCCTCCCTTGTCCTGGTTAATATCTTGTTGGAGTACAAGCGTTGGCTGAAGAATCGTTCCTAGTGGCGTTTTGTGTATTTTTTATTTTTATTAAATCGTCAATGTCAGCGCTAGAGTAATTTTAAAAGCAGCTCCTGAAGCGTCAACGCCGATAACGGGGACGGATTTCACACACGGGACAGGTAAACGAAAGTGGTTTCTTTAAATGTATAAAAGTGCTTCTTAAGAAGCCTTTAATTCACATTTTTTCATGCGGCACGGTGATTTTATTCCCCGAATTAACGGCAGTATTTTTCATGCCAATACAGGGTTAAATTCACCGCAAATCAACGTTCCAAAAGATCGCGTTCCAGAAATCCTCATTCACAAGATGATTTAAATGGCCATTAATTTACAGGTATTAAACATTCCTTCCATTTGGCCTGTAAATTCATGAAAATGAGATTTAAAAATTATGTTATATTGTGAATTATGGTGTGAATGTTATTTGGACACTTAGGCTATTTAAAAATGTTAATCTATTCTTAAGAAATTGATAGATGTTTAGATCTAGTAATTGAATTTTGTAATTAGCTACAATTAGGTAACTAACTAATTATATGCTTTACTTTCATGTCTTCTAAGTAAGATTGTTTCATATTTGTTTCAGAATGCTTCAATCTATAATAACTGAAAATGTCTCAGTTATCTTAATTTTTAAGAAAGTTATGGGCTTTTAACTGTCCTCGATCACAGCTTTTGTGTTAAGTCAATGGAAAAGCAATAGGGAACAAGATGCTAATTTCCGAGTATGAAAATGGCCATAACTTCTTTAATACTGAAGTTATGAAAGTGAATTAGGTGTCAAATTAAACTTCTTTTTATGCTTTATCTGATGGGATAAATTGCAGACTTTATTTTTAAAATCTCAAAATTTTGTAACATTGCTATTCCTTTTCTCCAGAGATGCTGGCTGACCAGCTGAGTTATTCCAGCAATTTGTGTCCATCTTCGGTGTAAACCAGCATTTGCAGTTTCTTCTTACACATGGACAGGTGACGTTTCGTTTTGGGACCCTTCTTCAAACTTTGTTTGAGAAATTGATTAGAATTCTTTGAAAATGCAACAGGAACCCGTAGACAATGTATATTCGAGCAGCAGGTGTGCACAGTCTAAAATTCAAAAACAAAATGATGGAAAAGCAGAATAGGTAAAATTGGAATGAGAAACAAAAGAAATACAATATATTGTAGAGATCCAAACGTCGTGAACAAATCAATGTTTTTTTTAAAGAAATACAGTTTTGGCACACTCATGTTTAGTAAGGACTTGAGCAAAGTTCCTGCCGTTGTTATCGGGCACACCAGTTGACTGGCGACTGATTCATCACCAACTCCCACCAAAACCCTGTCATGTGATAGTCCCAGCTCCCCTGACGAGGGTTCTAGCAATAAGTGGCCTGACCACCAGATGTCGCACAATATCTGGATTTTCATGATATCAATCAAGTGATGCAAAGGCTTATGACATTGGGGGTAATAATTAGCATGAATGGAAAAAACAATTTAGAGCAAGCAGAGAGTTGTCTTAAAGGAGTGTTCAGGTTGGGAAACTGCAACTGCAGGTTGGGAATCAATGCAAGAGAGTGAACTACTTATCGTTGGTATTAAGAGCAGATGAAGGGACTGATGGCGCTGTAGCCTAGATTGCTGATCATACATAGATAGGTTGGAAATTAAGTTCTGGAGTGTGTCAACAGTCTTCAGAGTGAAACATCAGATTCCTTAGTTGTGCATTGTTCGAGGGAATCTTCAAAAGTGAGCATTTGTGTAGGTTAGTGCAGCATACTTGGAATCAAACTACTACGATCGCTGTTTGTCAGGCAGTTATATTTTTCGTTGCTGAATCTGTAACTTGCGTCAGGGAACTTACTTCATTAGGTTTTGTTTTATTAATGCCAGATGTTTCAAATTACAGAGCAAAGGTTTGTTTTGTATGCTATCCAAACAAATTATAAAACTATACATAAATACAAACTCAAAAACAATAGATAGAGCAAAGAGGAGGATACAGAGCACAGAATATAGTTCTCAGCATTGTAACGCATCAGTTCCATAGACAATGTGCAATGAGGTTGAGGTGAATCGGGCATTGAACCTACATTATGGAAGGACCCTTCCGAAGCCTGTTAACAGATGGAAAGGGGGTGTTCCTGAGTCTGGCAGTGTATACTTTCAACTTTCTGTACCTATTGCCTGATGGGAGCAGGAAGGAGGAATGACCAGGGTGGGATAAGTCTCGTTTTCAAAGGCAACCTTGTGTAGACTGAATCAATAGTGGGAAGTCTGGGCTGTGTGATGATCTTTAACTCTTTGTATATTCTTGCAGTCTTGGGCAGTGCAGTTCCCAAATCAAGATGTGATGCAACCCAACAACATGCTTTCTCTAGCAGCATCTATAGATGTTTGCTAGAGTCACCAGAGACATGATGAATATTCTCAGTCTCCGGAGGAAGTAGAGGTCGGTGTGCCTCCTTGGCTATGTGGCCAGTCCATGACCGAATATTGGATAAATTCATGCCAAGGAACATGAAGCTCTCAATCATTTCCGCTTCGGACCATTGATTTGGATTGGGGCATGTACTCCCCCAGTGCCTTGCTGTTAATCACATCATGAGGAAAGATTCATTTTTTATTTAAACATACCTTTCATGGATTTCAGTTCCACCACTGAGAATCTCAAATACTCCTTCCTTGTATATTAGTTATTTATTTACTTTTGATAAATTTTCTGTTGACAAAGTCTTCTGCTCATGTGGAGAGTGGGTGCTGATTACGTGATTGCTTAGAGCAACACCACTAAACAAAGAAAGTTTAAACATCTTGGAATATGGGATGTAGTCACAATGATTAAAATGGAAACAACAGAAGATAATGATTATCTATGAAAGAATATTTAATGTTCTTACCCCAGATGATGGTCTTCCCACCGGGCAGGCTGCTGTGATCGACATGACAGGAATACTGTTTCCCATCATACGGATCATACTCAAGGACAGACTTTAGATGATATGTTCCATCGTTGTTGGGTATGACCCCAGAAGATTTGGTCTCAGAGACATGTTGACCATTCTGCAACCAGCTGACATTGATGGCTGGTGGGTAAAATCCAAACACAGTGCAGTACAGGACTGAATGGTCATCAAGGCGGGCAGCGAGAGATACCTCAGGGGAAACTACAAGACAGTAAGATGGTTATTTTCACCTTCAGTAAAACTTGCACAGTCACCCACCACAAAATATTCTTCAGTCTACTACAACAACCAAGTTACTGTCCACATCTGCCCCATTTTGCCTCTTTCGTCCCATCAACCAACCACGTGGTTTAAAAGGGATCGTACGCTCCCTGTTAAGACAGTACACAACAAAGGTTGAAAGTACGTACCATTAAATTCAGGAACAGTTTCTTCCCCACTGTTATTGGACTACTGAATGATTCTCATGTAAGATAAGATGTTGTCCTGATCTTCCAACCAATCTCATTGTGAACCTTGCAACTCTTTTTGATCTGCACTTTCTCTGTAACTGTAATGCTATGATATTGTAACCCGATATTCTGCACTCTGAGTAGTTTTCTCTTTGCACTGATCTACTTGTGGATGGCTTGATTGCACATGTGTAGTATGATCTGATTGGATAACACACAGACAAACTTTTGACTATATTGTGGCGGCAGCCTATACACGGGCCACTTATGCTCGAACCCTCGTTAGGAAGTACGAGGGCGGGCACGTGACGTCAT
The DNA here is from genome assembly GCA_038087875.1 of Malacoraja senta. Taxonomy (NCBI): domain Eukaryota; kingdom Metazoa; phylum Chordata; class Chondrichthyes; order Rajiformes; family Rajidae; genus Malacoraja; species Malacoraja senta. The sequence continues at coordinate 71,126 of JAXLNO010000944.1, read as the reverse complement.
GGGCTAGAGGGAGTGTCCTGGTACTTAAGGTCATCTCACCTCGAGACCTTGAGGAGTTCAACCCGTAGCTGAGCCCGAGGGAACAACCTCGCTCAGCTACAGCAACACTGTTATGATAGTCGGCACCAACCTAACGTGTCAGCACTGAATAAACGACTCTTTGAACCGGCCTGACGTCTCACCTTTATTCACCACGTTTGGTGCCGCTACAATATCTCAGTTCACGTTACAATAATAAACTAATACCAACGGCAAATCTTTTCACTAGGGCACATTATTGACAATAATAAATAATTGACAAGTTACGAAATGAGGGCCAATTGGGGAGGGGCAAGCTTAAAATTGGCAGTATTTTCACTCCTCTTCAATAAGAGATAAAAGAGACCAGTCATTTGTTTACAAAATCTCTTTTTGCAGAGTGTGGTCATTCTCTGGCGCTCTTGACCCCAGAGATTTGTGAAGACAAAATCATTGGAAGTATTTAATGGTGGTTAAACTTTTGAAAGATTGGAGAATTGAGTGCAATGATGAACTGGCACCGAACAGGAGTTGATGCCTGAGGAACGTCAGCCATGGTCATATTGAATGGTGGGCAGGTTAGAGGACCAAATGGCTTACTCGGAAACTTGATAACCGAGGAGAAAATCAGGCTTCTGAATGATCGTTCCATAAGCTAGGGTACTGTCCACTTGACCATTACCCCATTACAGACAGTGGACTTTGTTTATAGAACTATGCAGGAAGGAACTGTAGATGCTGGTTTAAACCGCAGATAGACACAAAATGCTAGAGTAACTCAACGGGTCAGGCAGCATCTCTGGAGAGAAGGAATGTGTCACGTTTCGTGTCGAAACCCTTATCTAATGGAACTGGTGTGCTACATTGCTGAGAACTATATGCCACACTCTGTACCTTCCCCTTTGCTCTACCTACAGTACTTGAGTTGACTTGATCATATGTCGTTATCTCATCCAATTGGATAGCATGCAACTGTACCTGGAAAGTTGCTGCCTTACAGTATCACAGACCAAAGTTCAATCCTGACAATGGGTGCTGTCTATATAGAGTTCATATATTCTCCCTGTGACCATGTGAGTTATCTCCGGGTCCTACAGTTCCGTCACATTCAAAGACGTGCAGGTTTGTAAGTTTTTTGGCTTCTGTAAATTGTCCCTAGTGTGTAGGATAGCACTAATATTTGGGTGGTCGTTAGTCAGCACAGGTTCAGTGGGCCAAAAGGCCTATTTCCATGCTGTACCTCGAAACTAAACGTGACAATAATAAACCGCAACTTATCCCTGTGCCTATCTGTAGATTAGTGTCACTCATACTGTGGCTCCGCCCACAGGCTTATTAGACAGCTCTCTCTCTCTCTCTGGTAGACTGGTAGTAAGCATGCTGAGAAGAAAGCACCTTGTGTTTCCTCTGCAGAGTTACGAATAAAAGACTATGGATTCTAACCACTATGTGTGAGTTTGATCATTCTTCCAACACAGGAATCGAAATTAGCTGTTGCCCGGTGCCCATGGCAACTTACAGTCCCGCCGGGCAATCTAAAAGCCATGCCATTTTGCCCGGCTTGGCAAGCAACCGGGACACCTGCCCGCCCGCCATCCGTGTCCGGGTCTCGCTCTAGGCTCTCGGGTCTCCGTTCGGCAAGGCCGGCCACCGAGCCCTGCACATGCGCACTGCCACGGCAACTGGTCGGCGTCGGCCACTTTCTCCCTCCCTTTGCATTGTGGGAGTTCTTGTCTCTTGGTTTCTTGGTCCTCCAAAATATTCCAAATGGAATTTAAACTGGAGGTGGTGGAGGGAGGACTTAAGCCAGAAAGGGTTTTTGGGAAGAAAGAGCTACCTTAAATTTAGTTGCAACTAAATTTAGTTCTGGCCGCCATTGCTGTCCGGTCGCTGCCTCAGCTGGAGTAACTCTTGCTTCTTGGTTTCCAGGTCCTCCAAAAATATTCGAAATGGAATTTAAACTGGTGGACCCACCACCACCAAACCCTAAACTGAAAAATAACAGCCTATTGCATTTTATCTGTTTATTTATTGTGTATATATATGGTCTATAGTATAGAGACACACTGAACTTTTATCTCCTGTTCTGTATTATGTTTACATATTCTGTTGTGCTGCAGCAAGCAAGAATTTCATTGTCCTATCTGGGACACACAACAATAAAACTCTCTTGACTCTTGACTTGGACTTAAACAAGAAAGGGTTCTTGGGGAAATAAAGAGGTACCTTAAATGTAGTTGCTTCTGGTTGAGTACCTATAGTAGGGTGACGACTATTCCATGCTTTAATTGTGCGGCGGAACTCCATGGAGAAGCCAGCATCTCTGGATAGAAGAAATTGGGTGACGTTTCGGGTAGAGACCCTTCTTTAGATTTCCTCTGGTTATGGTATTTTAGTTTAATTTAAAGATATAGCGTGTAAAGAGGCCCTTCGGCCCACCGAGTCCACGCCGATCACTGATCCACCCGCACACTAGTTCTATCCCACACATTAGCGACGTAAGTCAAGAGTCAAGAGTGTTTTATTCTCTCATGTCCCATTGAAATCCTTACTTGCAGCAGCACAACAGAATATGTAAACATAGTACTCTGTAAACAATGTTATCAACGAGAAAACAAAACAGTGTATATTTATATATGAATATATAACTGCACACATACACACACACACACAATTTCCCTCCTGGGATTAATAAAGTTCTATCGTATAGTATTGTGTGTGTAGGAAAGAACAGCAGATGCTGGTTCAAACTGAAAATAGACACAAAAAGCTGGAGTAACTCAACAGGTCAGACAGAATCTCTGGACAAAAGGAAAATATTACGTTTTGGATTGGGTCTGAAAAAGGTTACTGCACACCTTTGGAATGTGGAAGGAAATAAGAGCACCCAGAGATCAAAGGGAAAAGGAGCAAACCATACAGACAGCACCCATATTCAGGATCAATTCCGGGTCTCTGGCAATTTAGGCAGCAACTTTATGGCCAATGTACTGCCCCATAGTCTTGAACTGAATTAAAACCTACAGTAGCTGTAAAGGGGGACATAGCATCACTTAGAGATTTAAGACTGAAAATGGATAGTTTCTTTTTTTTAGTAACCAAAGTTATCAACGTATAATTTTTTGTGTATTGGAAAATAAAATATAGTGGCACAGCTGGTGGACTTGCTGCCTCACACGCCAGGGATCTGTGTTCGATCCTGTCCTCGGGCACTGTCTGTGTTGAATTTGTACATTCTCCTTGCAAGCGTGTGGGTTTCCTCCCACATCCCAAAGATGCATTGGCTTTGTAGGTTAACTTGTCTCTGTAAAATTGCCCCTAATGTGTAGGGAGTGGGTGAGGAAACTGGGATAACAGAACTTGTGTGAATGGGGAGACAAAAATGCTGGAGAAACTCAGCGGGTAAACCAGCATCTATGGAGCGAAGGAAATAGGCGACGTTTTGGGTCGAGACCCTTCTTCAAACTGATGTGAGGGTGCAGGGGGTGGGAAGAAGAAAGGAAGAGGCGGAGACAGTGGGCTGAGGGAGAGCTGAGAAGTGGAGGAGAAAGCAGGGACTACCTGAAATTGGAGGTCAATTTTCATACCGCTGGGGTGTAAACTGCCCAAGCAAAATATGAGGAGCTGTTTTCTCCAATTTACGGTGGGCCTCACTCTGGCCATGGAGGAGGCCTAGGACAGAAAGGTCGGATTCGGAATGGGAGGAGGAGTTGAAGTGCTGAGCCACCGGGAGATCAGGTTGGTTATTGCGATAGCGGAGGTATTGGGCAAAGCAATCGCCAAGCCTATGCTTGGTCTCACCAATGTAGAGCAGCTGACATCTAGAGCAGCGGATGCAATAGATGAGGTTGGAGGAGATGCTGGTGAACCTCTGCCTCACCTGGAACGACTGCTTGGGTCCTTGAATGGAGTCAAGGGGGAAGGTAAAGCGACAAGTGTAGCATTTCCTGCCGTTGCAAGGGAAAGTGCCTGGAGAGGCGGTGGTTTGGGTGGGAAGGGACAAAATGACCAGGGAGTTACGGAGGGAGCGGTCTCTGCGTAAAGCCGACAGGGGAGGAGATGGGAAGTTGTGGCCAGTGGTGGGATCTCGTTGGTAGACAAAGCTGGAGAAAATCAGCGGGTGAGGCAGCATCTTTGGAGAGAAGGAATAGGCGACGTTTCCGGGTGAGACCCTTCTTCAGACTGATGTTGGGAAGTGTGGGGGTTGGGGGGGTCGGGAAAAAGAAAGGAAGAGGCGGAGACAGTAGGCTGTGGGAGAGCTGGGAATGGGAGGGGAAGGAGGGAGAAAGCAAGGACTACTTGAAATTGGATAATCCAATGTTCATACCGCTGGGGTGTAAACTACCCAAGCGAAATATGAGGTGCTGCTCCTCCAATTTGCAGTGGGCCTCACTCTGGCCATGGAGGAGGCCCAGGACAGAAAGGTCAGATTCAGAATGGGAGGGGGAGTTGAAGTGCTCAGCCACCGGGAGATCAGTTTGGTTATTGCGAACTGAGTGTAGGTATTGTGGGAAACGATCGCCAAGCCTGCATTTGGTCTCACGGGTTGATCATACGCTGAATAATCTAACCAGAATTTTGTTTGGAAGTGGAAAGAAATAATAGAAATTGCATTCATTGCAACGTGTAAAAAGAGATGAGATACTGTATTGTAATGTTGCTGCATGTCATTGTGGTATATATCATGTCTTGATTGGTGAATATGTTTATTTTGTGACTTTATTTGAAGCAGAAATAATATGTGAATGCTTCATTGACCATAATTCTGACTGGTAACTACGCACTTCGTCCGAGCACATTATCGCACGTGTCATGCGAGCCGTCCTAAATGACCACCTAAACTGTCATTTGGCAACCTAAAAAGCTGCCTAGGTTGCCCGGCTGGCAACAGGGGAAAAAAGTTAAGCGAGAGCCCTGCCTACACAATAAATGGTAGGCCTCTGGGTAGTGATGTAGAGCAGAGGGATCTAGGAGTGCAGGTGCATGGTTCCTTGAAGGTCGAGTCGCAGGTAGATAAGGTGGTCAAAAAGGATTTGGCACATTGGCCTTCATCAGTCAGAGTTTTGATTGTGGAAACTGGGAGGTCATGTTGCAATTGTATAAGACGTTGGTGAGACCACATTTAAAATATTGTGTTCAGTTCGGGGCACCATGTTATAGGAAAAATATTGTCAAGCTTGAAAGGATTCAGAGAAGATTTACGAGGATGTTGCCAGGACTAGAGGGTGTGAGCTATGGGGAGAGGTTGACTAGGCTGGGTCTCTATTCCATGGAGCTCAGCAGGATGAGGGGAGATCTTATAGAGGCATACAAAACCATGAGAGGAATAGATCGGGTAGATGCACAGTTTCTTGCCCAGAGTACGGGAATCGAGGACCAGAGGACATATGTTCTGATGTAGCTGGGACATTGTTGGTCGGTGTGGCCAAGTTGGGCCGAAGGGCCTGTTTCCAAACTGTATCACTCCATGACCCTAGTCTGTGTAGAGTAGTGTTAGTGGGCGGGAATCGTTGGCCGGTACGGACTCGGTGGGCCGAAGGGCCTGTTTCTGTGCTGTGTCTTTAAACTAAACTTAAAAAATGATAACCCACTTGTACTACCCCAGATAAACCCACCACAGGCCAACCCACTTGTACTACCCCAGATAAACCCACCACAGGCCAACCCACTTGTACTACCCCAGATAAACCCACTAGAAACATAGGGAAAACATAGAAAAATAGGTGCAGACGTAGGCCATTCGGCCCTTCGAACCACGGACTACAAGATTGCCTGCCCACACTCTACCCCAGATACATCCATAGAACAGCCCTGTGATACTGCACCCTAGGTTGACTAATCTTTGCACCAGTGTCACCGTGGCTCTGAGCTTTGGGTGTGTGGACTGACGGTCTGTCAGCAGCGTGGGTCCATGGCGTCTCTGGAGAGAAGGAATGGGTGACATTTCAGGACAATGCCCTTCTTCAGACTCCAGAGATGCTGCCCGACCCACTGAGTTACGACAGCTTTTTGTATCCATCTCGCTTGAGACGGGGTTGGGTTCAATAGCCGGCTGACTTGTGTGTGTTTCCCCTCCTGGTGTGTCCCTCACGTGAAGACGTGGATGCTGCTGGTGTTGCTGGGTAAGGACCTGCTCCATTTCACATCTCACTTCATCGATCATTGATGTCTGCAAGACAATATGAAGAGAAAATCTTCACTGAGGGTTCAAGCAGTTGAGGCAAAGCATAAGGAGAAACAGTCAAGTTGAGAGTAAAGGATTAAAGGTGGAGGGATTGTGGTGGGCCCAGGGCTGTATTTAACCGTCTGTTTGACAGAACAACACTGGTGAATTTATAGAGTAAACTGAGTATCCCGAGCCCACGGTTCTTATTGGAATTAGAGAGTGAGGTCCAAGCAGCTGAATTGAGGTTGTGTTATATTGTTCATAAATTATAGGAGCAGAATTAGACCATTTGGCCCATCAAGCCTACTCTACTATTCAATCATGGCTGATCTATCTTTCCCGCTCAACCCCATTCTCCTGCCTGTTCCCCATAACCTCCGACACCCGTACTAATCAAGAATCTTATCAATCTGCACGTTAAAAATACCCATTGATTTGGCCTTCACAGCCGTCTGTGGCAAAATTTTCCACAGATTCATCACTCCCTAACTAAAGAAATTCCACCTCGTCTCCTTTCTAAAGGTACGTGGTTTTGTTCTATGGCTATGGCCTCTGGTCCTAAACTCTCCCACTAGTGGAAACATCCTCTCCACATCCACTCTATCCAGGCCTTTCATTATTCGGCAAGTTTCAATGAAGTCCCTCCTCATCCTACAGCGAGTACAGGTCCAGTGAGTACAGGCCCAGTGTCTACAAATGCTCATCACACGTCAACCCACTCATTCCTGGGATCATTCTCGTAAACCTCCTCTGGACCCTCTCTAATGCCAGCATTTCCTTCTTCAGATGTGGAGCCCAAAACCGCTCACAATACTCCAAATGTGGTCTGGCCAGTGCCTTATAAAGCCTCAGCGTTACATCCCTGTCTTTATATTCTATTATCAGGCTGCTTGTATTTGATAAACTCGCTGTTCTAACGCGTGCAAAGGTGCTAATCTCCAGATTGTTCCCAGTAGCTGGTACAGTGAGTGTGGGTGTGGGAAGGGAGTGTGGGTGATGTGTAGGGGAGTGATGATGCAGGAGGGAGGGCTGTATATTCCTCGGGCACTGGCACTGGTTCTGAGGGCAGGTGGCACCTCGAGGCTGGGACCAATCTCCTCGATGGGTTTGCTAACGCCGTTTGGATGGGTTGATATGGTTTGCATAAGTTGGAGGAAATGGGAGGAGTCAAAGGAAAAGTTATTGAGGGCAAGGACCAGCTCCGCTAGGACAGTAGGACGGAGGAACTTGGAGCAGTCAATGGAAGTGTCTTAAGAGCAGTCAGTGTTACCGTCGAGGAAGTATTGAAGGTACTGTCGAGTTTGAAGGTAGACAAATCTCCGGGACCTGATCAGATGTATCCGAGGACATTGCGGGAAACTAGAGGGGAAATTTATGAGTCGTTCTTAAATACAAGAGAGGTGCTGGAAGACTGGAGGGTGGCAAATGTTGTGCCTCTTTTCAAGAAAGGCTGCAGGGGAAATGCTGGGAACTATAGGCCGGTGAGCTTAACATCTGCAGCTGGAAAGTTACTAGAGAGTATTCTGAGGGATAGGTTATACAGGCATTTGGATGGGCAAGGGCTGATTGGGGATAGTCAGCATGGTTTTATACGTGGGAGGTCGTGTCTCACAAATCTGATTGATTTTTTTGAAGATGGACCAGAAAGGTCGATGAGGGCAGAGCTGTAGACAAGACAGGGACAAGACACACCCAGGGACCACACACACCCACACCCACCCACACACACACACACGCAGAGATGAGAGGGAGCAGCAGTGGAATAGCCTTTCAGCCCACAATGTCAATGTGGAACATAATGCAAAAATGACTAATCTTGCTTGCCTGCACAGGATCCATATCCCACCATTCCCTGCATCTCCATACGACTATCAAATGCCTCTATCGTATCTGCCTCCACCGCCTCTCCTGGCAGAGCGTGTTCCAGGCATCCACCTGGTATAAAAAATCTATCACCTTTTAAACTTTATCCCTCTTATCGTAAAGCTCTTTGACATTTCCACCCTGGGGAGTAAGTAGTTGAGGGGAAAATAGAGGAGAGATGTGAGATAAGTGGAGGAGAAGGGGTGGGCTGCTGGGTGGGTTGGGGGCAGAGTGAATGGGGTGGAGAGTTGGGGGTTGAAATGGGGTTGCAGGATGGAGAGTTTGGCTGCAGTTGGCCTGCATTAGGTTGGAGGTGTCCCCCCTCCATGCTGTGGAACCTGGCCTTGACAATAAATGTGCGGTGCACGGTCTCATTGAAGGGCGGCGATGGCTATATTCTGGGTCAGGTTGATTTGGACTTTAGTTTAGAGATACAGCGCAGGAACAGGCCTTTTGGCCTACCGGGTCCACACCGACCAGTGATCCCCGCACACTAACACCATCCCACACACGCTAGGGACAATTTTACATTAATACTAAGCCAATTAATCTACAAGCCAGTACATCATTGGAGTGTGGGAGGAAACCAAAGATCTCGGAGAAAGCCCATGCAGGTCACGGGGAGAATGTACAAACTTCATACAGGCAGCATCTGTAGTCAGGATCAAACTCGGGTCTCTGGCGCTGTAAGGCAGCAACTCTACCACTGCATCACCATACTGCCCAAGCTGACCGTCTTGCTCTGTTCCTAGGCTGGCCTGCAGGTGCGAATGCAGAGAATGGAGAAGGAGCTGGAGCTGCTGACCGCTGCCTCCCGGGCTTGGCTAGACTGGGGCGGTGAGCCGTCTGAAACCATACGCCTCGCTCACCCGCTGATACCAGCCCACGTCATCAAGCTGCTGGGCAAGGTAACCCTTCAGACACTGGAGGAGCTTCGGAACATGCTGCCCTTCGAGTCGCTGGAGAGGGTGCAGGTGAGTGTCAAATGCTGGCAGATTGGTCTCTTCCCCCACCCCTGCCTGGCAGTGATGTGTAGAGTCTGTCCGTAGGGGGGTGAGCAGAGCCGTGATTGACACAGGAGGAAATCCAGCTATTGCTTAACCTGCCTGGTAGTCATTGAGAGAGATGGCATGAAAACTGGCCCTTTGACCCACTGAGTCCACGCTGACCATTGATCACCCATTTGCACTAATCTAATCCATTTGTTATCTGGCGACTGAATAAGGTTACCACAACTAGAGAGCAGTCCTGAACTACGATCTACCTCATTGGTGACCTTGGACTATATTTAATCGGACTTTACTAACTTTACCTTGCACTAAACGTTATTCTCTTATCATGTATCTATATACTGTAAATGCCCCGATTGTAATCATGTATTGTCTTTCTGCATGCCACAAAAGCTTTTCACTGTACACGTGACAATAAACTAAACTGAACTGAACTTTATTCTTTCCATATTGTCTTCAATCCGCCCTCCCCCCCAGATTCTCCACTTGCTGACATGGAAGAGGCAATTTACCGCGGCCAATTAACCTACGGATCTGTACACATTTGGTATTCTCTCTCTACAAAGGCTCTGGCTCTGTGTTGGACAGAGGTGCAGGGGTGGGTGGGTGCGTGCCCCTGGTGAGTGTAACACTGTGTGTGTTTGCTTCCAGGCTGACATCCCCGCCATCCAGCAGATGCATGAGGAGCGGACGGAGCCGGCGTTACGAGAAGTTGGTTGCAATACCAAGGTGGGTGCGGGGAGAGAGAGCTGCTGCTGGTGTGGGAGAAAGGGTAGAGAGGGCACAGAGAGTCATGGTTCATTAGTGATAGGAGCTGAATGAGGCCATTCGGCTCATCAAGTCTACTGCGCCATTCAATCATGGCTGACCTATCTTACCCTCAACCCCATTCCCCTGCCTTCTCCCCATAACCCCTGACACCCATACTAATCAATAATCTATCTCTTCCTTAAAAAGATGCACAGCCTACTGTGGCAGTGAATTCCACAGATTCACCACCCTCTGATTAAAGAAATTCCTCCTCATCTCCTTCCCAAAGGAACGTCCTTTTATTCTGAGGCTAAGGCCTCTGGTCCTAGCATGGCAAGCTTTCCTTCACATTGCCTGAAATGGCTGCTTTTAGTCTTTTTTTGTTTTGTTTTAGAGATACAGCGTGGAAAGTCTGCGCTGACCAGCGATCCACACACACTACCACTATCCTGCACACACTATAGACAATGTACTATTTTACTAAGCTATTTAGCCTGCAAACCTGTATGTCTTTGGAATGTGGGTGGAAGCCGGAGCACCTGCAGAAAAGCCATGCAGGTCACGGGGAGAACGTACAAACTCCGTACAGATAGCACCCGTAGTCGGGATCAAACCTGGGCCTCTGGTGCTGTGAGGCAGCAACTCTACCGCTGCACCACCGTGCTGCCCCTCAGCTGCTCTACCTCTCAGTCAGACCATTTATCTCGGCACCATTTAACACCATACTCTCAATTCTGTAATATCAAGGCCAGTCACCTCGCTGTTGAACTGGTCTCAAGGACTGGTCTCCGTAGCCACTTGGACAGAGAATTCCCTGCATTTCCCATCCTCTGGGTGTTAAGCTGCTACAGTTCAGTGAAGTTTGCTTTCAATTGAATGGTGGATTCTGCGGGCAATTGATGGGAATTTGTGAGGAACTAGTTTCAAGGAAAATTCGTGAAGGACTGGGATTCTCTGAGAGCTGGCATTGATTTGATGGGCTGAAATGGCCTATGTCATAAGGAAATATGAAGTATGGAAAAGTGACTTTTCTGCATTACATATTTGTAAATTTGACGTGTATGTTGTGAAATAAGTAGCTGCGAGTAGAACTAAAAAGCCTCCAAACTTGAAAATAAACTTTGTTTAAATTTCTATTCCTAGATGTTGTTGCAGAAGGTGAAGGAAATGGAATCTGCTGTGGAAAGGTACAGAGTGTTTCCAGCCCGGAGTGGAGTAGCAGCAGACCCTTGGTGGTGGGGGGGGGGGCTTCATCGGTTGCTGCGTGAACGTCAACGTCGCTTTTAGGTCAACGTCGCTTTTAGTTTAGATGTACAGCGTGGAAACAGGCCCTTCGGCCCACCGAGTCCGTGCAGGATTGAACCCGGGTCTCTGGCGCTGTAAGGCTGTAGCACTACTCTGCATCACCGTGCTGCCTCTGCTCCTGCACTCTGATGGCTTGCTTTGTCCTGTATAGGACAGGTTTTGCCTGGGCCACAGCCAGACATAAAAACAGTATTTTTCCACAAGCAGCTCGACTCAACAGCCAAAAGTCTGTAGCCTCTTTTAATCTGGTACTTTATTTCCACATGTTTAAATTATAATGTTTTATTTTTAAATGTCTACTGTATATCATGTTTTTATCCTTGCAAGCAAAGCATCAAGGCAAGTTCTTGTATGTATACATACTGGGCTAATAAAATTATATGGATTATTATTAATATAGGTTGACAGATGAACAGAAGCAGCTACTGACTGCACTGGTGCTGCTGGAGGAGCAGCTCAGCCAGACACGGCTGGAGCTGCAGGCTGTACGTGCAGCACAGAAGGACGTGGACTCCAGCATGCAAGCTCTGGAAAACTGAATTAAAATATGACTGATGTAAGTTTTCCCATATAGTTTTTTATTTAACTGTAAAAGGCCAAAACTTAGCAAAACTTGCCTTGGAGATGATGAAAGAGATGGAGGTGAAGAGGAAAGTGTGGAAAGTATCTTGCCCTCTTCCCTCCCCTTCTTTAACACTCAACTCCCACTCTCCCCCTCCCTCTCTACTGTGTTCTTCCCTTTCTCTCACTGTCTCTCCTTTCCCCCCTCTGCTCCTTTCCCTGTGTTCATGACGTGGTCTCCTCTACATTGGAGAAACCAAACAGGCGTTGGGTTTCCACTTTGTGGAGCAACTGTGTTCGATCCATGGGGCACTCCTGAGCTTCATGTTATCTCATTCTGACTCTTGGATGTGGGAGTGACCGACCAGTCTGTGACTTCCTGCACTGTTGCAATGAGGCTCAAAGCAATCTTGAGGAATGGCATCTCACCTTCCATTTGGGCTCATGGCAGTCCTCTGGGCTTGAACGGAATTCGATAATCTTGGGTAACTTGATTCCTCTGTTAGTATCAGTTGTCCATTTGTGATAATTGGGTTGGCTTGTTTTTTAAAATCTCTATCCAAAAGTGGAGGGCATGTCCATGCTGACCTGCCAGACATGTCTTGTCTGAACAGCGTCTCCACCTGAAACGTCATCCATTCCTTCTCTCCAGAGATGCAGCCTGTCCCGTTGTCTATCTTCGGTTTAAACCAGCATCTGCCATTCCTTCCTAAACATGTCTTCTTGCTCTGCATTTTGCAACTGCTACGATCTTTGCCTATTTTCCTTATATAGAACCTAACCGCTCCTATTCACTCCTTGACCAGATAACTTTGTGTGCAGCTTATCCCCATGGTCACCTGGTTTGACACTATCAGAGCCATCCACCCACCTGTGCAGCTTTACAAGTTTCTTTTGTCACCTTCCCAGTTCTGACAAAGGGTCTTTGACTTGAAACATGAATTCCGTTTCTCTGGCTACAGATGCAGCCTGACCCGAGTGCTCCCAGCATTTTGTTTTTCAGATCTATTCCATCTGCAGTTTTCACGCATTTATTCTAACTTGTTTTTCTATATGACTGCCACCTTTCAGTCCATGTTAGCACATTTGCCCTCATATGTGGCAAATGCCTTTTGGAGATCTAAATACACATTACATTTACAGGAGATAGACACAAAAAGCTGGAGTAACTCAGCGGGTCAGACCGCACATCTGGAGAAAACAAATAGAAAAGTCCTTTTTCCAGAGATGCTATCTGAGCCGCTAAGTTACACCAGCTTATTGTGTCTATCTTTGGTTTAAACCAGCATTTGCAATTCCTTCCTCGTACATCTACAGTTCTCCCTTATCAACTCCCTATCACATCCTGTCAAGTTTTGTCACACATGATTTTCAATAAACCATGTCGGCTACATTTGATTAGATGCAGCTTACCAAATGATTAGTTATTTCCTCTTGTGAACTATGAGTGCTGGATGAATTAGAATCATAGAGTGATACAGTGTGGAAACAGACCCTTCGGCCCAACTCTCCCACACCCACCAACATGTCCCAGCTACACTAGTCCCACCTGCCTGCGTTTGGTCCATATCCCTCCAAACCTGTCCTATCCATGTACCTGTCAATTGACCTATAGTTCCCACCTTCTGTTTTACGTGCTGGGAGGCCAGGTGAATCTCACTCACAGCCTCTTCTACTGCTGGTCCAGGTGCCCAGTAAATGTGAGTTCTGCTTCCAACAACCATTCAGGCAGTGAACCCTTGGCCCACTGTACTAATTGCATCAAACCCTTGTGCTAATTGAATTACATTTCCAACTTTGTGCAGGAAAGATGGTTACCTTGTTTACTCTGAATGGACCAGTCAGAATATCATAACCTTATGTGTAGGAAGGAACTGCAGATGCTGGTTTACACCGCAGATAGACATCAGCGAGACAGGCAGCATCTCTGGGGGGAGGGGGGATGGATGACATTTTGGGTCGAGACGTCTGAAACATAGAAAATAGGTGCAGGAGAATGCGATTCGGCGCTTAGAGCCATCACCGCCATTCATTGTGATCATGGCTGATCGTTCCCTATCAATAACCCGTGCCTGCCTTCTCCCCATATCCCTTGATTCCACTGGCCCCTAGAGCTCTATCTAACTCTTTCTTAAATCCATCCAGTGATTTGGCCTCCACTGCCCTCTGTGACAGGGAATTCCATAAATTCACAACTCTCTGGGTGAAAATGTTTTTTCTCACTTCAGTCTTAAATGACCTCCCCTTTATTCTAAGACTGTGGCCCCTTGTTCTGGACTTGCCCAACATTGGGGGAAAATTTCCTGCATCTAGCTTGTCCAGTCCTTTTATAATTTTATATGTTTCTATAAGATTCCCCCTCATCCTTCTAAACTCCAGTGAATACAAGCCTAGTCTTTTCAATCTTTCCTCATATGACAGTCCCGCCATCCCAGGGATCAATCTCGTGAACCTACACTGCACTACCTCAATCACAAGGATGTCCTTCCTCAAATTAGGAGACCAAAACTGTACACAATACTCCAGATGTGGTCTCACCAGAGCCCTATACAACTGCAGAAGAACCTCTTTACTCCTATACTGAAATCCTCTTGTTATGAAGGCCAACATTCCATTAGCTTTCTTCACTGCCTGCTGTACCTGCACGCCAACTTTCAGTGACAAGGACACCCAGGTCTCGCTGTACCTCCCCCTTACCTAACCTAATCCCATTGAGATAATAATCTGCCCCCTTGTTTTTACCGCCGAAGTGGATAAACTCACATTTATCTATATTATACTGCATCTGCCACGCATCTGCCCACTCACTCAACCTGTCCAGGTCATCCTGCAACCTCCTAACATCCTCTTCACAGTTCACACTGCCACCCAGCTTTGTGTCATCCACAAATTTGCTAGTGTTGCTCCTAATTCCCTCTTCCAAATCATTAATATATATGGTAAACAGTTGCGGCCCCAACACCGAGCCTTGCGGCACTCCACTCGCCACTGCCTGCCATTCTGAAAAGGACCCGTTCACTCCTACTCTTTGCTTCCGGTCTGCCAACCAATTTTCTATCCATATCAACACCCTACCCCCAATACCATGTGCTCTAATTTTAGTCACTAGCCTCCCATGCTGGACCTTATCAAAGGCTTTCTGAAAGTCTAGATACACTATATCCACTGGCACCCCTTCATCCATTTTACTTGTCACAACCTCAAAAAATTCCAGAAGATTAGTGAAGCACGATTTCCCGTTCATAAATCCATGTTGACTTGGACTAATCCTTTTACCGCTATCCAAATGCCCCATTATTACCTCTTTAATAATTGACTCCAGCATCTTTCCCACCACTGAAGTCAGGCTAACTGGTCTGTAATTCCTTTTCAGTCCCTATGTCTTCCCTCGCAAGGGACTGAATTCCATCCCTCACCAGCAGAGCTACCCCCCCCCACCCTCCTCTGCCCACCTGCCTGTCCTTTCTATAGGATGTATAACCCTGAATATTAAGTTCCCAGGCCCGATCCTCCTGCAGCCACGTCTCTGTAAACCACACAATGTCAAATCTACCAACCTCTAACTGAGCCTCAAGCTCATCTACTTTACTTCTTATACTTCGCGCATTCATATACAATACTTTTAATTCCTTACGCATCTCACCTTTCACATCGATCCCTATTGCACTTGACCATACTCTGAAGAAGGGTCTCAATCTGAAACATGATCCATTCTTTCTCTCCAGAGATGCTGCCTGTCCCACTGAGTTACTCCAGCATTTTGTCTTTTTTTCTATAATATTATAACCACTCAATCTACCTGCTGCAGTTCCTGACGACTCTCTCCTTGCAACCTTTCTTCTCCAGTCCTGCCAATGTCATAAACTTTATTATGCCTCTCTAGTGAACTCCCATCACTCCTGTAGGAGCTAACATTTTCCACAGTTCCAAGATGACTGTCCCACTACCTTTTCCACAGTTCCAAGATGACTGTCCCACTACCTTTCAACAAGCTCTCCAAAGATAGACACAAAATGCTGAAGTAACTCAGCGGGATGGACAGGATCTCTGGAGCATTAGATGCTGCCTGGTCCGCTGAGTAACTCAAGCATTTTGTGTCTATCTTCAGTGTAAACCAGCATCTGCATTTCCTTCCTACACAACAATCTCTCCAAGATCTTTCTGTTCCCCACCACAGTTCGGTATCCTTTCAGCTATAATGTATTCCCTTGCCTTGTCTCCCTCGCCAAAGGATCAACAATTGTAAAATAATATATTTTTTAAGATGACAAAGATACTGCTTTGCATTGATTTCAATGTCTACAAGGAGGAGCACTGACTATCCAGATATTGTGTGTTTAGAAGGAGACGGCGTTGCTCCCACTTGTCCACAAGCTGCTCTTCGGTTCATCACAAGACAGCACATGGGAACCACTGAGAGCACAGCTGGTGCATCACAAGGAACTCGAGGCGCTCCTCGCTGGCTTGGAGAAGAAGAACCTCTCAGATGCTTCACTTTATCCTGGTCCGGCAATGGAGACACACTCGGCAGCTGTCAGAGCAGATTATTAAGGTACAAGCATGCAAGCAGCCAGTGGCTCTAACTCTGGAACACATCATTGTATTTCAGAAATGTAATTTATTGATAATACTAGACTAATTGGGACCCGTTGGGTCCCATGTTCACACGGGAGGGCTGGTACCCCAACGCAATATTCCACCTCTCCACCAATTCCAATATTGGTGGCAAGTGGGGGGGGGCTTTCTGAGTGTTGTGGGCTGAAGGGACTGGTTTTCAGAGGGCTAGTATGGACATTGTTGGCCGAATGGATTCTTGGGCTGGCAGCTCAGTCACTCAAGCCTGGTGTGCTGGCAGCTCACTCAATCACGGCTGGTGGACTGGCAGTTGACTCAAGGCTATTCCTTTCAATTCCATTTCAAGCAGAGTGCAGGCTACCAAATTAAAATTAAGTTTCCTACCATTTCCAGCAGAGAGCAAGGCCACCAAATTCAAATGCAGTTTCCTACCATTTCAAGCAGGGTGCAAGGCCACCAAATTCAAATGCAGTTTCCTACCATTTCGAGCAGGGTGCAAGGCCACCAAATTCAAAAGCAGTTTCATACCATTTCAAGCAGGGTGCAAGGCCACCAAGGTGACCTCTCCCTCCCCCATCTTGCAGAGACTGAGCCACTCCCACAGTTCTGGGTTTTATAGTCCCTCTCCCCTCCCACCAGAAGGGGCGTGGCCTTCATGGCAGTGATTGACAGGAGAGAGAATCTCAACATTTTTTAAACACAAATAACTTTTATTTTTCATCGATGGGAAAAATCCTCTTGCCCTGTGCAGCGGAGGGGGACTCTGAGTAAGATGACTAAAAATCACAACCGTAAGTGGTAGCGTCTTTTCTAAAATCAATATGCAGTGCAAACAGAAAGTGGTCAAGATGAGACTTTTAATTATATAGATATATAGTAGGTATGTTACAATACTTACTTTCAATGGCGCTGTAATTCTGCCACTGGCCGTGTGCGCGATTTAGGCACCTTTAAGGAGGGGGCTGGCTTAAAACGCGGGTTTCTCCTACCTTGTCCTGAATTATATTTCGTTGGGGTGCAAGTGTTTGCTGAAAAATCGTTCCTAGGGGCGTTTTGTGAATTAAAAAAAAAAATTAAATCGACAATGTCAGCCCTGGAGTCATTTTAAAACCAGCTCCTGAAGCCGTCAACGCCGATAACGGGGACGGATTTCACACACGGGACAGGTAAACGAAAGTGGTTTCTTTAAATGTATAAAAGTGCTTCTTAAGAAGCCTTTAATTCACATTTTTTCATGCGAAACGGTGATTTTATTCCCCGAACAAACGGCAGTATTTTTCATGCCGATACGGGGTTAAATTCACCGCAAATGAACGTTCCAAAAGATCGCGTTCCAGAAATCCTCACTCACAAGATGATTTAAATGGGCATTAATTTACAGGTATTAAACATTCAATTCCTTCCATTTGGCCTGTAAATTCATGACAATGAGATTTAAAAATTATGTTATATTGTGAATTCTTGTGTGAATGTTATTTGGACACTTAGGCTATTTAAAAATGTTAATCTATTCTTAAGAAATTGATAGATGTTTAGATCTAGTAATTGAATTTTGTAATTAGCTACAATTAGGTAACTAACTAATTATATGATTTAATTTCATGTCTTCTAAGTAAGATTGTTTCATATTTGTTTCAGAATGCTTCAAACTATAATAACTGAACATTTCTTTCAGTTCTCTTAATTTTTAAGAAAGTTATGGGCTTTTGACTGTCCTCGATCACAGCTTTTGTGTTAAGTCAATGGAAAAGCAATAGGGAACAAGATGCTAATTTCCGAGTATGAAAATGGCCATAACCTTTTTAATACTGAAGATATGAAAGTGAATTAGGTGTCAAATTAAACTTCTTTTTATGCTTTATCTGATGGGATAAATTGCAGACTTTATTTTAAAAATCTCAAAATGTTGTAACATTGCTATATATAGTAATGAAATTGGGGCACGTCTTGCTCTACGTTCCATCAATTCAGCACTTTCACTTGCAATGTGTCAATAAACATCACATCCTTAAACAGTGCTCCTATGAAGTGTCTGAGAGTCCCTCAGTGTCGAGTGGTGGCCGGACCTTAGACCAAGGCCACTCCCCTACAGCCTCTGCGGTCACTGCACTGAGCTTCAGTGTGTCCCTCACACCACATACACCCACGCCCTGGAATGTGCCAGTCGGCAGCAATTCATTTACCCACATCTTATGCGGGAAGATCAATTTTTGGGCAGACCAACGTGAGTCTTCCGCTGAGATAATGATCTTCCAGCAGCAGTTGACATTTATCTTGTGCGTCCCTGTGAACAGCTCATAGATCACTGATGCACAACTGCTCAGGGTGAACCATGACAAGAGCCCTTGCATTCTTCTTCTGACCTTCCTGTCAAACACCCAGTGCATAAGGAGGTGAATGTTGTCCACACCACAACCATCTCAATGGCAGCGTGCAGTGGGGTGCTTTTCTGACAGAGCAGGCAGGGTCTGACTGGGAAGGCTCCTCACACTACTGTTGGCGAGTTCCTCTGTCTGCTTGGGGAGCCATCTGATGGGATCCATCGAGTCCTTCTCCCACAGTGCCTGGAGCTCGTACTACCTTGATCACGTGGTCACAGGTAGTTTTCTTCAGGAACCTTTTTGTGAAGGACAGGTGGTAAGGCAATGTCAAACTGAATGGAACATTGCATCAGTCTACACCGGCCAACATGTCCCAGCTACACTAGTCCCACCTGCCTGTGTTTGCCCCAGATCCCTCCAAACCTGTCCTATCCATGTCAATGTACTGTAATAATTATTGACATGATCACATAATCCTGCCGCCTTCTATGCAGTAAACTTGGGCTCTCCATCGCTCACTTTTATTACACCTTGCTAATTTCAGATTATGGGAATGGATAAGAGGGATCATTTTGTGGGAACTGTTGAAGGGAGCATTGCCCGTCTGGTTTCTGTATGTGTGTGGGCTCTGCACTCTATTACACTCTACTGCCCCCTTCTTATCCCAGATTATTGTTGTTTTTTCCTTTGGTAGGAAGTGAAAAGCATTGTGGAGCAAGCCCTGAAACTGTACAGCGCTGACAGGGTTGGATTGGTGGATTATGCACTGGAATCTGCTGGTAAGTATCAGACAAAAGCCCGGGCCAAGTAAAACTCTGAATGTAACAGACTGAAAGGGTGTTGTGTGGGCTGGCACTTTAGTCATGTTTGACTTGCTCCTGTGGAATGGGGTCTCTTTCACACTGGGCAATATGTCCTGAATAGACAAGTACAGATCTATGTTGACAGTACAGGTTTCCCCAGAGCTGCTGAGGTTCACAATGCTGAATGTTAATTTAACTTGTAACTGCTTGATGTTGCGCCAGCCACAACTCATTTAAAGGCCGAGCCATCGGTGGGATGGCCTTGCCCTGGGGCACCATCGGCCATCTTCATTCTGTCCACTGCTCCACGATCCCTGCAAACACATTGGTTACTCTCTTGTGCACTCTCTCCGAAGCTTCATGCCTTTCTGAGGGCAGGCAGCCAGGACTGGATGCACTACTCCAGCTGTGGCCAAGCCTGTGTTTTACAAAGTTCCCCATCACTTCTTTGCTCTTGTACCCTGGGCCGTTATTTATAAAGTACAGGTGTTTTTAAACAACATCCTAAACTTCCTTCTTTGAGTAAACTAGGCACATATATCACCCACGTGTGTAAGAAGGATGTGAAGGTCTGATGAAGGGTCTCGACCCGAAACGTCACCCATTCCAGAGACACTGTTGTTTCTTCACTCCTTTTAGAATTGTGCCCTCTAGTTTACATTGCCTTATTCCTCCTCCCAAAATGAAATATTTCACATTTGAATTACAGCCTGTTCAAACCCAATTCTGTATTTGCCTCCAATTCCATGAATATCCCCAGTTCACAGTATCATCTACAAATCTGGAACTCCAAGTCATTTAATGTGTATGAAGAAAAGCTGGGTCTTATTCTGCCCTCTGGCCAATTTTACAACTTACAATTAACCTACAAACCTGTACATCTTTGGAGTGTGGGAGGATACCAGAGCACCCAGAGAAAACCCATGCGGTCACAGGGAGAATGTACAAACTCCGTACAGACAGCACCCGTAGTCAGGATCAAACCCAAGTCTCTGGTGCTGTCAGGCATGAGGTCTACCGATCCGTCACTGTGCTGCCCTGATTTAATTGTTCCCCTCTACTGTTGGTTGGCCAGTTTTATTCCTTGAAGCAAAGTTTACGTTGCAGAGAAAGTGAGAACAAAATAGATAGACTGGAGACCAGGAGACATTTGAGATAAATGTCGATACCAGCTGGATCGGTGGAGATGCAACTAGTGGCAGACGAATTAAATCTTAAACACCTGTAGAAGTGCAAGAAAAGAAGACAGGCTCATGGTTTGAAATGTGGATAGAAGCTTGGTTCTTCTCAAGCTAACATTGGACAATTGGAATTGTGTAGAAAGCTGAAGATCTACTTTAGGTTTCAGCCATCTGCAAAATGACCAGAATGCTGCCTGGATTAGACAGAATGTTAGAATAGAATATTGGCTATAAGGGGAGGATGGACAAACGGAATGTTTTTACATAGAAACATAGAAACATAGAAATTAGGTGCAGGAGTAGACCATTCGGCCCTTCGAGCCTGCACCGCCATTCAATATGATCATGGCTGATCATCCAACTCACTATCCCGTACCTGCCTTCTCTCCATACCATATGATCCCTTTAGCCACAAGGGCCACATCTAACTCCCTCTTAAATATAGCCAATGAACTGGCCTCGACTACCCTCTGTGGCAGAGAGTTCCAGAGATTCACCACTTTCTGTGTGAAAAAAGTTCTTCTCATCTCGGTTTTAAAGGATTTCCCCCTTATCTTTAAGCTGTGACCACTTGTCCTGGACTTCCCCAACATCGGGAGCAATCTACCTGCATCTAGCCTGTCCAACCCCTTAAGAATTTTGTAAGTTTCTATAAGATCCCCTCTCAATCTCCTAAATTCTAGAGAGTATAAACCAAGTCTATCCAGTCTTTCTTCATAAGACAGTCCTGACATCCCAGGAATCAGTCTGGTGAACCTTCTCTGCACTCCCTCTATGGCAATAATGTCCTTCCTCAGATTTGGAGACCAAAACTGTACGCAATACTCCAGGTGTGGTCTCACCAAGACCCTGTACAACTGCAGTAGAACCTCCCTGCTCCTATACTCAAATCCTTTTGCTATGAAAGCTAACATACCATTTGCTTTCTTCACTGCCTGCTGCACCTGCATGCCTACTTTCAATGACTGGTGTACCATGACACCCAGGTCTCGCTGCATCTCCCCTCTTCCTAGTCGGCCACCATTTAGATAATAGTCTGCTTTCCTGTTTTTGCCACCAAAATGGATAACCTCACATTTATCCACATTATACTGCATCTGCCAAACATTTGCCCACTCACCCAGCCTATCCAAGTCACCTTGCAGTCTCCTAGCATCCTCCTCACAGCTAACACTGCCCCCCAGCTTAGTGTCATCCGCAAACTTGGAGATATTGCCTTCAATTCCCTCATCCAGATCATTAATATATATTGTAAATTGCTGGGGTCCCAGCACTGAGCCTTGCGGTACCCCACTAGTCACTGCCTGCCATTGTGAAAAGGACCCGTTTATTCCTACTCTTTGCTACCTGTTTGCCAGCCAGTTCTCTATCCACATCAATACTGAACCCCCAATGCCATGTGCTTTAAGTTTGTATACTAATCTCTTATGTGGGACCTTGTTGAAAGCCTTCTGGAAGTCCAGATACACCACATCCACTGGTTCTCCCCTATCCACGCTACTAGTTACATCCTCGAAAAATTCTATAAGATTCGTCAGACATGATTTACCTTTCGTAAATCCATGCTGACTTTGTCCAATGATTTCACCACTTTCCAAATGTGCTGCTATCCCATCTTTAATAACTGACTCTAGCAGTTTCCCCATTACAGACCAGTTAGACTAACTGGTCTGTAATTCCCCATATTCTCTCTCCCTCCCTTCTTAAAAAGTGGGGTTACGTTTGGTACCCGCCAATCCTCAGGAACTACTCCAGAATCTAAAGAGTTTTGAAAGATTATTACTAATGCATCCACTATTACTGGAGCTACTTCCTTAAGTACTCTGGGATGCAGCCTATCTGGCCCTGGGGATTTATCGGCCTTTAATCCATTCAATTTACCCAACACCACTTCCCGACTAACCTGGATTTCACCCAATTCCTCCAACTCCTTTGACCCGCGGTCCCCTGCAATTTCCGGCAGATTATTTATGTCTTCCTTAGTGAAGACGGAACCAAAGTAGTTATTCAATTGGTCCGCCATATCCTTGTTCCCCATGATCAACTCACCTGTTTCTGACTGCAAGGGACCTACATTTGTTTTAACTAATCTCTTTCTTTTCACATATCTATAAAAACTTTTGCAGTCAGTTTTTATGTTCCCTGACAGTTTTCTTTCATAATCTATTTTCCTTTCCTAATTAAGCCCTTTGTCCTCCTCTGATGGTCTCTGAATTTCTCCCAGTCCTCCGGTATGCTGCTTTTTCTGGCTAATTTGTACGCATCATCCTTCGCTTTGATACCATCCTTGATTTCCCTTGTTATCCACGGATGCACTACCTTCCCTGATTTATTCTTTTGCCAAACTGGAATGAACAATTTTTGTAGTTCATCCATGCAGTCTTTAAATGTCTTCCATTGCATATCCACCGTCAACCCTTTTAGAATTAATTGCCAGTCAATCTTGGCCAATTCAAGTCTCATACCCTCAAAGTTACCTTTCTTTAAGTTCAGAACCATTGTTTCTGAATTAACAATGTCACTCTCCATCCTAATGAAGAACTCAACCATATTATGGTCACTCTTGCCCAAGGGGGCAGGGACAACAAGACTGCTAACTAACCCTTCCTCATTACTCAATACCCAGTCTAAAATAGCCTGCTCTCTCGTTGGTTCCTCTACATGTTGATTTAGATAACTATCCCGCATACATTCCAAGAAATCCTCTTCCTCAGCACCCCTGCCAATTTGATTCACCCAATCTATATGTAGATTGAAGTCACCCATTATAACTGTTTTGCCTTTGTCGCACGCATTTCTAATTTCCTGTTTGATACCATCTCCAACTTCAATACTACTGTTAGGTGGCCTGTACACAACACCCACCAGCGTTTTCTGCCCCTTAGTGTTTCGCAGCTCTACCCATACCGATTCCACATCCTCGAAACTAATGTCCTTCCTTTCCATTGCGTTAATCTCCTCTCTAATCAGCAACGCTACCCCACCTCCTTTTCCTTTCTGTCTATCCCTCCTGAATATTGAATATCCCTGGATGTTCAGCTCCCAGCCTTGGTCACCCGGGAGCCATGTATCCGTGATCCGAACTATATCATAGTCATTAATAGCTATCTGCACATTCAACTCATCCACCTTATTACGAATGCTCCTTGCATTGAGACACAAAGCCTTCAGGCTTGTTTTTACAACACTCTTACCCCTTATACAATTATGTTGAAAAGTGGCCCTTTTTGATTTTTGCCCTGGTTTTGTCTGCCTGCCACTTTTACTTTTCACCTTGCTACCTATTGCTTCTACCCTCATTTTACACCCCTCTGTCTCTACGCTCACACATTTAAGAAACCCTTTCCCTTTAACTCCATCCTCGACTATCCCATTTGACACCCCACCCCCCTTATTCAGTTTAAAACCACCAGTGTAGCAGTGGCATACCTGGCTGCCATAATGCTGGTCCGCCACCTGTTAAGATGCAATCCATCCCTTTTGTACAGTTCCCCTTTACTCCAAAACAGATCCCAGTGATCTAAGAATCTAAATCCCTGCCCCGTGCACCAGTTCCTCAGCCACACATTCAGGTCCCGTATCTCCCTGTTCCTGCTCTCGCCAGCACGAGGAACTGGAAGCAAACCGGAGATAACAACCCTGGAGGTCCTGCTTGTCAGCATTTTTCCGAGCTCTCTAAAGTCACGCTGCAGAATATTCATCCTCTTCTTTCCGACATCGTTTGTGCCGACATGCACTACCACTTCCGGCTATTCACCTTCGCCCTTGAGGATTTTCTGCACTCTGTCCGGGACATCCTGGATCCTGGCACCAGGAAGGCAGCACACCATCCTCGAATCCCGTCTGTTGCCGCAGAAACCCCTGTCCGTACCTCTAACAATGGAGTCTCCAACTACAATGGCATTGCCTGACGTTGGCCTCTTTGGTTTTGGCTCAACAGCCCTTTTTGCTTCGCAAGCCAGTCCGCCGCTCAGTGTAATAACGTCTTCTGTCCCGACAGCTTCTAAGTGTGTGAACCTGTTTACAAGAGGCACAACACCCGGGGACGTTTGCATTCCATGCTTCCCTCCCTTTTTCACCGTCACCCACCTTCTCTCTTCCAGTTCCTTAGGTGTAACAATCTTACTGTAGGACTGTCGAGGAACGCCTCAGTTTCTCGGACGAACCTGAGGTCATCCACTTGCTCCTCCAGTTCCTCAACACCGTCCTTCAGGAGCTGTACCTGGATGCACTTCTCACATTTGTAGCTGCCAGAGGCACCAGCAGTGTCCTTGACCTCCCACATACTGCAAGCATCACACTGAATCAGCTTGCCGGACATCTCATTCTTTCGTCTCTCCCTCTCCAGCGTTTTGTGTAGCATCCTCTCCTCGCCGAAGACTCTCGAGCCAAAGACTCACACTTTTCTCACAGGGCACTTCCCTCACAAGGCCGCTCCCTCACTGCCACTCCCTAAGATCTGCCTTGCTTATATAGACTGATAAATTGCTTAATTTACCAATTTACAACCCAAATTCATCAGTTTTAAACTGTTTTCCCCCTCTGACTGACTTCTAACTCTCCTCCCACTCGGGCTAGAGCCAATCAATGTTTTCTCCTGCTTCTCGTTGTTGCTGTTGCTTCCAAATCCACGGGAGCTCTGAGTAAAGTCTGCCTGTGCTTTTCCTCTCCTTTTCAACAGTTTTCCCCCTCTGACTCACTTCTAACTCTCCTCCCACTTGGGCTAGAGCCAATCAGTGTTTTCTCCTGCTTCTCTTTATTGCTGTTGCTTCCAAATCCACGGGAGCTCTGAGAAAAGTCTGCCTGTGCTTTGCCTCTCCTTTTCAACTGTTTTCCCCCTCTGACTCACTTCTAACTCTCCTCCCACTCGGGTTAGAGCCAATCAGTGTTTTCTCCTGCTTCTCTTTGTTGCTGTTGCTTCCAAATCCACGGGAGCTCTGAGAATTCTATGACATTGGTTGAGGACATGATTGTTCTACTACTTTAGTTCATTCATATTTAAGGCTCCAAAGGGACTGTACTTGCCATTTTGTTCAAATTAATTTTTCAGTCTAACTATCATTTCCACCGCTATAAATGTGAAGGTCTCTGTCACTTCCGAATGATTTGTAAACCAAAGATTTCTTGCCACAGGTTGGTGATATTTCTTACCTTCAGTTCTGCTGTCAGCGGGCATTGTGAATGCACAAGGCAAGAGATTCTTAATTTTGTGGTTTTGATTAACAAGTGAATTGATGTAAAAAATATGATTGTGTTTCCAGCTCTGATAATGTGAATGGGGGTAAAGGCCCGGCTGCAAGCCCTGAAACTCCACATTGCAAAAAACACAGTCGTCCCTGTGAACTTAGAGTAGTCAGAAAAGAGGGTGACAATAAAGGGAGGCAATTCTACACATGCTCCCTGCCACAGGATCATCAGTGTGACTATTTTCAGGTGAGTGTATTAGTCTTCTCTCAAGGAATCCAAATGACCTGACACCATGGAAGTGATGCAGCAGTACAGTAGCTTGAGTGCTGTAAAAATACTGCTTATGCAACAGTAGGTGTTAAGTGTGCTGTCAATATTCATATCAGCATCCTTGTGCTTTTGTAATGTGTGCCGAGTCAAAACCCCTCACATATCTTGTTGTTTCCAACTGCTAGTCTTGCCTTTGACTAGAATACAAAGTGCTGGAGTTACTCAGCGGTCCAGGCAGCATCTATGAAGGACATGGATAGGTGACGTTCTGGGTAAGGTTCTTTTCAATATGTCAGCTATCCATGTCCTCCAGAGATACTGCCTGACCCACTGAATTCCTGCAGCATTTTGTGTTCTATGCAGGATTCTAGCATCTGCAGTTACCGTGTGTACATTTTACTTCATAGTGATTAATTAGATGAAGGCCAAAATGCTTTCCATAGTGACAATCACAAAGTATTCAATGGATATGTTCTTTGCTCAGCAGAATCGTGTTTATTTTTAAACATATTCATTTTCAGGATCTGTATGTTGGCTATAAACCCATGATTTAGTGCCTGTACCTGAAATTCCTTGACAAGGTGCTGATGCATCATCATCTTGCAATGTTGCAGTTGTTCTGGTGAAAGTACTCCCGTAGTGTTGGGAATGAAGTTCCAGGATGTAGACTCAACAACAATATATTTGGCCCAGCAATACATTTCCAACTTCAGGATGGTTCATAAGTTATAGGAGCAGAATTAGGCCATTCGGCCCATCAATGAGGGGGGACCTCGTTGAAACTTACCGGATAGTGAAAGGTTTGAATAGAGTGGGTGTGGAGAGGATGTTTCCATTAGTGGAATAGTCTAGGACTAGAGGTCATATAGTGATACAGTGTGGAGTCCAGAACCAGGGCTCACAGTTTAAGAATAAGGGGTAGGTCATTTAGGACTGAGATGAGGAAAAACCTTTTCACCCAGAGAGTTGTGAATCTCTGCCACAGAAGGCAGTTGGGGCCAATTCATTGGATGTTTTCAAGAGTGAGTTAGATATAGCTCTTAGGGCTAACTGAATCAAGGTATATGGGGAGAAAGCAGGAACGGGGTACTGATTTTGGATGATCAGCCATGATCATATTGAATGGCGGTGCTGGCTTGAAGGGCCGAATCTCCTACACCTGCATCTGTTTTCTATGTTTCTAATTGTATGTGACTTGGAGATAATCTGCTGGTGGTGTTCCTATTAAATATTTTCCCCTTCACCTTGAACCTATGTCCTCTGGTCCTTGATTCGCCTACTCTGGGCAATAGACAACTGCAGCGTCGTCGGCAAACAACATGTCTCTGATGAGAGCTTCACGTACTTTTGTCTTTATCTGTGGCGGGTCAGGTTGAAGAGCCTGCCATCTGATCAAGTACGCAGGTAGATCCCCTCTGTTGCAGTGCCGAGGCATGTTTCAGGAGCAGAGCGAAGAAAATCCCAAAGAGTGTGGGAGCGAGGATGCAGCCTTGTTTGACACCACTGCGGATGTCGTAGGGCTCGGAGAAGCTGCCATTGAACTGCACTGTCCCCTTCGTGTTGATGTGGAAGGATTCTCTCATGCTCTGCAGTTTTGGTAGGCAGCCGATCTTTGGCAGAGCCTTAAATAGGCCATCTCTGCTGACGTGGTCGAACGCCTTGGTGAGGTCAACGAAAGCAACATACAGGGGCATCCGCTGTTCTCTGCACTTCTGGAGCTGGCGAAGGGAGAAGACCATGTCTACTGTTGACCTTCCAGTTCGGAAACCGCACTGTGACTCTGGGTAGACACGTTCTGCCGGCTTCTGCAGGCGGATCAAGATGACCCGAGCAAAGACCTTGCCGACGATGTTGAGGAGGGAGATGCCTCTGTAGTTGTTGCAATCGCTTCTCCGCCCTCGTTCTTGTAGAGGGTAATGATCTTGGCATCCCTCATGTCCTGCGGTACAGCTCCTTCTTGCCAGCACTGGCAGAGGACTTCATACAAAGGAAGCAGTAAGGTAGTCTTGCAATGCTTGATCAGGTCAGGGGGGATGCCGTCGCTGCCTGGGGCCTTGCCTGAGGCCAGGCTGTCAATGGTCTTGCTGAACTCTTCTACCATCGTCTCTGCGTCTAACTCATCCATGGTCGGCAGGCACTCGATGGCATCAAGGGCTGAGGGGGACACAGTGTTCTCTCTCGAGTAGGAGTCGGAGCAGTGTTCCACCCATCTCTCCATCTGCTGTGATTACTTCCCCAGTGGAGGATTTGAGGGGGGCTGTCTTGCTCTGGACTGGTCCTAATGCCTTCTTGCCATCGTACATTCCCCTGATGTTCCCTGTTATGGCGGCTGTGTCCAGTAGTCATTGGCGCAATGCCTGGCAGTCTGCTGAACCTTGCTCCTGGCAGCCCTGAGGATCTACAGGTTCTTCTCGTTAGCTGACTGCTTGTACTCGGCTAGGGCGGCGCGCTTGGCTTCGATGATGGGAGTCATCTCGGTCGACTTGTCCTCAAACCAGTCGTGCGTCTTCGACGTCTTCTTCCCAAAGCTAGCCACGGCATGGTGTCCAGCAGAATTTCCCACATCTCTGTTGCAGAGTCTCCAGGACACGAGGTGCCAAGTTCTCTCTCAAAAGCCTCTGCAAACTGTTGCACGAGATCTGGACGGGGCATCTTGCTGACATCGATGCGGGATTCCCCTGCTTCTTGGTACGGTAAAACCTCTGGCTGCAGCCTGATCTTATAGACAATAGACAATAGGTGCAGGAGTAGGATATTCTGCCCTTCGAGCCAGCACCGCCATTCAATGTGGTCATGGCTGATCATCACCAATCAGTACCACGTTCCTGCCTTCTCCCCATATCCCCTGACTCCGCTATTTTTAAGAGCCCTATCTAGCTCTCTCTTGCAACACACCAAGGAGTGGTCTGTGTCGCAGTCCGCACTGTGGTAGGAGCATGTGTGGAGAACATTCCCTGACTCCACTATTTTTAAGAGCCCTATCTAGCTCTTTCTTGAAAGGATCCAGAGAACCGGCCTCCATCGCCCTCTGAGGCAGAGAATTCCACAGACTCACCGCTCTCTGTGAGAAAAAGTGTGTCCTCGTCTCCGTTCTAAATGGCTTACTCCTTATTCTTAAACTGTGGCCCCAGGTTCTGGACTCCCCCAACATCGGAGTGTTTCCTGCCTCTAGCATGTCCAAACCCTTAACAATCTTATATGTTTCAATGATATTACCTCTCATCCTTCTCAACACCAGGGTGTACAAGCCCAGCTGCTCCATTCTCTCAGCATATGACAGTCCCGCCATCCCGGGAATTAACCTTGTAAACCTATTCTGCACTCCCTCAATAGCAAGAATGTCCTTCCTCAAATTAGGGGACCAAAACTACACACGATACTCCAGGTGTGGTCTCACTAGGGTTCTGTACAACTGCAGAAGGACCTCTTTGCTCCTATATTCGATTCCTCTTGTTATAAAGGCCAACATGCCATTCGCTTTCTTCACTGCCTGCTGTACCTGCATGCTTACTTTCATAGACTGATGAACAAGGACCCCCAGATCCCATTGTACTTCCCCCTTTTCCCAACTTGACGCCATTTAGATAGTAATCTGCCTTCCTGTTTTTGCGTGTGGGTATCTGGTGGTGCTGCCTCTTTGAGGGAGCACCTCTTGCAGATCTCTTCAATGCTGGGGAAGTCAGTATCTGTGGTTGTGTCCACCACTTCCTTCTGGTTTGATTGGATTAGCCTACAAAGCAAAGCTTTTTGCTTGGATGTTGTCAGCTCCCATAGCTTTAGCCTTTGCAAGTGAGGGGGATTTGAAGGAAGCTCCCGACTGGGAACGTCATCTCTTCGTTCCCACCACAGATACTGTGTTTTGCTCCGTCAGCATCTGCATTTCCTTGTGTCTCCATTCTCAGTTTGGGATTAGATTGTGACAGTTAGATGGAGTGTTGGTGGCTTTGAAGTATGCTGGGCATCAATTATCTCAAAATTCTCAAAGAAATCCAAAATATTGTTATGACTTTTTCATTATCAATTTAAGATTTTATCAGGCAAATATTAACGGACAACACACACGTTAAAAGAGAATTTTGTGCAGAATGCAAGCTTTTGATTAGTGAATAGCGTTATATCAAATGGTCTGAAGAGGGCAATACCGTCCAAAAATCTGAAAGTAACTATAATATTTCAAACTTCCCGCAGCCCATTTCCCACTTCAGATTTTATGCACAATTTGCTTTAGACATCAGCTACACTTTGACAGATTCAATAGTTTAAAATAGCTTTGAAATTACAGTCATTGCTATTTTTTTGTTTGTTAATGAATTTGATTAAATAATAGATTGCAGTATATTGTTTGGAGAACTATTTTAGCCATTTATAATTGGATTTGTTCAGCTCAGTTACACATGTATATAATAGGTTTGCAAATCAAAAGATTTCTAATAAGATGAGGGGATTCATAATTTTAATTATGCAGGAGAAATAAATATTTTTTATCCACCTAATGTTGTAATTAGATTTGATGGCCAAATTACAATCATAACTTTTTACTGAGATCTTAAATTAAAAGTTCAACAAAGGTGACCAATTATTTTTCAATGGTTTCCCTTTGACCCATTCCCAATAGACTGATGGATGAGTAAATAAATAAATGGCTCATAAACATGTTCGGAGAGCATTCATCATGTACTTTTGTGGATATTATGCTATTAGTGCCTTACATTCCAGAGGTGGCGGCGCTGTTAATCGGCTGCGGCTCGCCTGCAGTCCGTCTGTTTTTACTTTTTTCTGTTGGTTTTTTTGTCTTGTTTTGTTAAGTTTTAGTTTGTTGGGTTGTGTTAGGGGGGGGGAGAAACATGTCCTCTGTCTCCTCCTTCGGGGGAATGCGACTCTTTCGTGTCGTATCCCCCTTCCTTGCCTCCGTCTGCGGTGAGGCATAATGGCGGGGCTGGCCGCCTCCATCCTGCGACCGACCCCGAGGCTACGGAGGCAGAGCCAGCCAGGACTTACCAACGGGAGGCTGGCCGTCTTCGGGGCAGAGGCAGCGGTGGCCCGACTTGCTGGTGCGGCGTTCTGGCTTTCGGCAGCAGCCTGGAGCTGATGCAGCGGGGTCCGGAGCGGAGACTGCGGGACCTGGAGCTGATGCAGCGGGGTTCAGAGCGGAGACTGCGGGGCCTGGAGCTGGTGCAGCGGGGTCCGGAGCGGAGACTGCGGGACCTGGAGCTGGTGCAGCGGGGTCCGGAGCGGAGACTGCGGGACCTGGAGCTGGTACAGCGGGGTCTGGAGCGGAGACTGCGGGACATGGAGCTGGTGCAGCGGGGTCTGGAGCGGAGACTGCGGGATCTGGAGCTGATACAGCGGGGTCCGGAGCGGAGACTGCGGGGCCTGGAGCTGGTGCAGCGGCCCGGAGCGGAGACTGCGGGACGCGGGGCTGATGCTGTGGCGGGCCGTCTCGGAGCGGAGACGGCGTTCCGGCTTTCGGCGGCGGCGACATCACCACGGAGGTCCGCTGGACTGGAGGGCGGCATCTTCGGCCTGGATCGATCGCCTCAGCGCAGAGGGAGAACAAGGAGGGAAGAGACGGAGACTAAGACTTTGCCTCCATCACAGTGAGGGTGTGCTTGGTGAACTCACTGTGGTGGATGTTTAATTTGTGTTTATTGTATGTTTTGTTATTATTGGTTCTGTGTATGACTGCAGGCATCACAATTTCGTTCAGACCGAAAGGTCTGAATGACAATAAAGGAAACTTGACTTGACTTGACTTGACATGCATATTTGTTCCCGTAGTGGGCTGATTTACATTTTCCGAAATGCAAACATGGAACACGATGTATCATGAGAACCGTGCTGAAACTTGATCCCAATAACGGACGCAACTTTTACGTTTGCTCGCGAGGAATGAACAAACAGTGTGATTTCTTTCAGTGGGCAGAGAATGAACCTGGATTTAAGATCCCTGCCGGCTGCTGAAACAACTGCTGAGGTAAAGAGAATTAAAGAATTGATTCACTGACACGAGCACTGCTGGACCAGTGATACATCAGTGATAGCTTTGGATGGATATATATATATATATATTAAAACATCTCCTGTATTCAGATCATGTTTTCCCCCAAACCTGCAGATTGAATTGCAACATTGGGACTCCTTGCTTGGTAACCACAACTAATCCATACTATTAGACGCAACGTGCTGGAGTAACTCAACGGGTCAAGCAGCAGCTCTGAAGAACGTGGATAGGTGACATTTCGGGGTCTGAAGAAGGGTACCGACCCAAAACGTCACCTGTCCATGTTCTCCGGGGATCCTGCCTGACCCGCTGAGTTACTCCAGCACTTTGTGTCTTCCCTGAGTTACTTCAGCACTTTGTCATTTTTTTGCATCTGCAATTCCTTGTTTCTTTAACCCACAGCAGACATTGACACAACAATTTAGTTTTAGTTACAGTCTGCCTGATGGTTGGAAGGCAAAAAGTGAAACTGAAGTGCGGATGAGTGAAATACCTGATAACAAGTTTACTTGTGGGTTTTCTGTTGTTGCTGAATGCAAGATTCAACCTAAAAGAAGGTGATGGTAAATGGAGTCAGTAGAAATTGGCATCACAAAGCCCGTTGCAAGAGCCTTAAGCTGCATTCAAAGTTGACAGTTGCTATCGGTGACTCTATTCAAAGCAGTTGGACCAGATGTATTTGTGCCAAATGTTTTTTTAAATCGCACTTGTATTGTTTTATGAAATTTCTTTATTCAATATATTAAGAGAGCTATTATTATAAGCTTTTCTATCACTGTTACATTATGTATTTTGAAATCTATTGTTTATTGTTTTGTCACTTTTTTCTTTGTCTATTGCAAGTAACTATCAATAAATTGGGAAACTATTTGTTTTAATGTCCTACTGCAATGGTTATTAACTTTATGAGAAACATTTTTTTTTAATATCATGAAATGAGCACCTGCATATGTTTATGTAAATTTTCCCTGCACCTATATTATTACCAGTTTTGTCAATCTTGTGAACTCTCGATTTGTTGTCCATTTAATATCCCATTTTCAGTTCCATAATTCAGATGAATAATACTTCCAAGTACAGAACTAGTCCCAAAGAATTCTGTTGTTTAAAAAGAGGTTTTTAATAGACTTGATATGTGGTGATTTCCGACAAGCATGGAAGATGGTATGGAGATAATACCACCAACAGATTTCTCACCAAAATGTCTTTGATCCTGACTTGGAAATATTTCACCAGTCATATTGTCACTGGGTCTAAATCCAAGAACTCCCTCGGTGCTGTCACCAGACAACTAGTGGTTCAAGAGGGATGCACACCACCAAGTACAAGTTACATTTATTGTCACAGGCACCAATTGGTACAGTGAGATTTGAGTTACCATACAGCCATACAAATAAAATGAACACAATACACGATAGAAGTTTAACATGAACATCCCCACACAGCAGAATCAACGTTCGGGGCCTTTGAGCCCTCCGCAGTCGTTGCTACGGCAGCCCGATGTTCAGGCCCTCTTGCCGGGATGATCGAAACTCCAACGTCAGAACGGAAGAACACACTCAGTGGCTTGGAGTTTCCGAAACGGCCACTTCTTACCGGAGACCGCGGCTTCCGAAGTCCACAGGCCGAGCTGCGAGGAGATTCAACACTGGCGGCCCTTGGCAAAGGGATCACCAGGACTCCACGATGTTAAAGTCAGCAAGAAGCTCTGCAAAGCACAGCTCCACGATATTAAAGCAGCAGGCCCAACACGGTGATCCCCAGTAAGGCATCGCCCGCTCCCCGATGGTAATTCAGTGCTGCGCCGCTGTTGAAGCTCTGACCGGTCTCGGCACGAAAGGCCGCGCCAATCCAAATGGTAGGCCGCGATGGGGGGGGGGGGGGGGGAGCGAAGATGTGACTCGGAGAAAAGACACATCTCCGACCAGGAAGTGACTGGGAAACGTTCCCCCCTCCCCCCCCACCAGCCCCCGCATAAAAAAGACTTCAAAACCTTCATCGTCCTGTAGAAGGGTCTCGACCCGAAACATCACCCATTCCTTCTCTCCAGAGATGCTGCCTGTCCCGTTGAATTACTCCAGTTTTTTGTGTCTCTCTTCCTGACTTGGTCATTTCGATTTAGAACTGGCTAACGCATAGAAGACAGCGTGGTGTGGTGGCTGGAGGTCTGTGACCAGCGGAGTTCCACTGAGATCTGTGCTGGGACTTCTGTTTGTGAGTTATAGATAAATTTGGCTTAGTCATTAATGTAAAAGGGTTGATTAGTAAGTTTACAGATGAGAAACATTGGTGGAGTTGCCGACCTTGAGGAAGGCATGGAGTTTAAAGCGAACAAGACTGAGATGTTGCACTATGCGAGGGTTAATGTAAGGCGGAAGTATGCAGTTAACGGCAAGAGCCTGAACAGCATTTATGCACAGAAGGCACGTGGTCTATGTCCACAGACCCCTGAAAGGAGCAACACAAGTGGAAGGTGGCATAGTTGGTACAGTTGCTGCCTCACAGCATCAGGGACCCGGTTTCAATCCTGACCGGGTGTTTTCTGTCTGGTGTTTGCATATTCTCCCTGTGATCACATTGATTTCCTCTGGTTGCTCTAGTTTCCTCTCACATTCCAAATACGTGCAGGTTTGTAGGTTAATTGGCCTTTGTAAGTTGCCCCTAATGTGTAGGGAGTGGATAAGAAAGTGAAATAACATGGAACTAGTGTGAATGGGATCAGTGGTCGGTGTGGACTCGTGGGCCAAAGGGCCTATTTCCATGTTGTGTCTATAAATAAACACAACTAAGGTGTAACATATGTTTCCTTAATAGTAAGGGCATTGTATATTGGTCAGGAGAGGATTTACGGGTATATTGAAACCTGGACCCCCCTGCAGTTCCCTTACCAAACAAAGATGGAGGTTGAGGGCGGACCATCCACCTGTTCCATTGTTCCTATTCTCACCTGGATAAGCTGGGAAGCACTGTGAGAGTCATGTTTTTTTTACTTCTCCAGTGCTTTTAACACCATCCGGCCTGCACTGCTAGGGAGCAAACTGACGAAGATGCGGGTGGATGCTCCATTGGTGTCCTGGATCGCCAACTACCTGACTGGATGACCACAGTATTTCAGGCTACAGAACTTTGTATCAGACATGGTAGAAACATAGAAAATAGGTGCAGGAGTAGGCCGTTCGGCCCTTCGAGCCAGCACCACCATTCAATACGATCATGGCAGATCATCCAAAATCGGAACCTCGTTCCTGCTTTTTCCCCATATACCTTGATTCTGTTAGCCCAAAGAGCTGTTTCTAACTCTCTCTTGAAAACTTCCAGTGAATTAGCCTCCACTGCCTTCCACGACAGGGTATTCTACAGATTCACAACTCTCAGGGCGAAAAAGTTTGGCCTACCCCTTATTCTTAAAATGTTATCCCTAGTTCTGGTCTCCCCCCAACATCGGGAACATTTTTCCTGTATCGCCCTGTCCAATCCCATACGAAATTTTATCTTTCTATAAGATATCCTCTGATCCTTCTAAATTCCAGTCGATATAACCCCAGGCGACCCCTTCTCTCATATGCCAGTCCTGCCATCCCATGAATTAACCTCGTGAACCTACACTGCACTCCCTCAATAGACAACAGGTGCAGGAGTAGGCCATTCTGCCCTTTGAGCCAGCACCACCTTTCAATGTAATCATGGATGATCATCCACAATCAGTACTCCGTTCCTGCCTTCTCCGCGTATCCCCTGACTCCGCTATCTTTAAGAGGTCTATCTAGCTCTCTCTTTAAAGTATCCAGAGAACCTGCCTCCACTGCCCTCTGAGGCAGAGAATTCCAAAGACTCACAATTCTCTGTGTGAAAAAGTGTTTCCGCATCTCCGTTCTAAATGGCTTACCCCTTATTCTTAAACTGTGGCCCCTGATTCGGGACTCCCCCAACATTGGGAACATGTTTCCTGCCTCTAGCGTGTCCAAACCCTTAATAATATGTTTCAATAAGATCCCCTCTCATCCTAAATTCCAGAGTATACATGCCCAGCCGCTCCATTCTCTCAGCATATGACAGTCCCGCCATCCCGGGAATTAACCTGGTGAACCTACGCTGCACTCCCTCAATAGCAAGAATGTCCTTCCTCAAATAAGAGGACCAGAACTGCACACAATATTCCAGCTGCGGTCTCACCAGGGCCCTGTACACAGTAGCGAGCAACAAAGGGGCCCCACAGGGTGATGGTCTTCTCTCCCTTCCTATTCACCATCTACACCTTGGACTTCAGGTACAACTTGAATTCCTACCACCTGCAGATGTTTTAGGATGACTCTGCAATTATGGGCTGCATCAGTGAGGGAAGCTGAATACAGAGGTGTAGTCAACGACTGAAGGAATGAATACTTTATTGTCACGTGACAAGTCACAGTGGAATTGTTTGCTTGCATATCCAAGGTATGCAAAAGTCATCCCATAAGGACGCTGACAAAGTTACAATGTATACACATTATCTGCACCAGATCCCCCTTTGTTCTCCCCCTCGCCCGACTTTGTTGAATGGTGTGGGCTGAATCACCTGCAGCTGAACACCGACAACTCCAAGGAGTTAGTGGTGGACTTTATGAAGAGAGGAACATCCCTGTCCCGTCTCCATCAAGGGTGTGGATGTGTAGTTTACCAAGGAGTACAAGTACCTTGGAGTTTACTTGGATTGTAAATTGGACTGGTCCAGGAATGCTGAGGCACTGTATAAGAAGGGACAGAGCTGTCTGTACTTTCTGAGGAGGCTCCGCTCTATCAACGTCTGCGGTAAGATGCTGCAGATGTTCTATCGATCGGTAGTGGCCAGTGCCACCTTCTTCACTATCGTGTGCTGGGGCAGCAGGGCGAAGGCCGTGGACCCCAACAGAATTAACAAGCTCATCAGGAAGGCTAGCTCCATCCTGGGGGTGGAGTTGGAGTCACTGGAGGTGGTCTTGGTGGGGAGGATGCTCCTCAAACTGCAGAGCATCTTGGACAATCCAGCTCACCCCCTCCATGACACACTGGCCAACCTGAGGAGCACCTTCAGCAAAAGACTGGTCTCACCAAGATACAGCACAAAACACCACAGGAGATCATTCTTCCCTGTGGCTATCAATCTGTACAACTCCTCTCTCTTCTGTTGTGGGGTAGACTGAGACTGACTCCCCCACCCCCCCCATCTACACATCCCCAATCCTGGACTTTCCACTCGATTCACGTGTCTTGTATCTTATGACTGTTGGCAGACCAATTTCCCCCCTGGGATAAATTTCTATTACACCTCCCGTGCTTTACCCACAAGGACACACTGCAATAGCAAGGTCCACACGACCCTAAGCCACTTCAAGGACAAAGCCACCCGTTCAAGCACTGTGAAAAACTTGTCCACATCTTGCTCACTAAAGGGGGGAACCAGGCGGATGTTCTTGCTCATATCAAACTCCCGTTCCCTAGATGGAATCCGGGAGGCATTCAATTCCTTCTCCCGCAGCCTAATCTCTGCCTCACGCAGCTGAATCTCTGCTCTTTTGAGCTCTAACTCCTTCAACCTATTGACTGCCTCCATGTCCTGACCAGGCTGAACAGAAGGTGTGGGACTGTCTGCACAGCCAGGCAAAACCCCACCCTCTACCAACGCAGCCCACAACACCGATTTAATGGACTGTTTCTTTGAATGTGGGTTAATAGGCACTTC
Organism: Malacoraja senta; assembly: GCA_038087875.1. Classification (NCBI taxonomy): domain Eukaryota; kingdom Metazoa; phylum Chordata; class Chondrichthyes; order Rajiformes; family Rajidae; genus Malacoraja; species Malacoraja senta. The sequence goes on along the minus strand of JAXLNO010000944.1, from coordinate 33,417 downwards.
ATAGTTCTCTGCCAGAAAAATCAAATGCTCCTTGGTACATCTATCAAACAACTCCCGACTAGGAGCCTCAATAAAGTCCTTCCCTTTAGACTCCATATCAAATGTAGCACCAAACCACCAGCTAAACCCTGGGCACCAATGCTACCACAAACAGGGAAGAAAAATTTCCTTCACAACACAGACTTCCTTAGTCACCAGAAGCCTACCAAAAAAACACCAAAAATGTCTAGGGTCCTCAAAACTTAGGACGAGCCCCCATTTTGTTACGACTCCCGAATGCAGGTACTTCAGAGCCGCGTAACATAATTCAAAAACCAGGTTCAAGTTCAAAAATAGTTTTAATTATTCAATGGAACACAAAACCCAAACCTGATTCAAACAACCCAGTCAGGGATATGGATGGACTGACAAAGAATTTAACAGTGCTGCAGCCAGCCACGTGATGGACCGTCGAACCGGAGTCTCTAAAACCTGCCTAAAGAGATATTACCCTGAAACAAAATACACGAAAACACTAAGGTCAGCCCTTATCCGTCCCAATTCAATATTTGTTAATAAGTAATCGTGAAAGTACACGAAGTTCAATGCCATGTGGCCTGATTTCCACAGCTCAGTCCAGCAGTCAGCTCACAAGTCAGGGTCGACGAAGAAGAGAGAGAATCCTGGGAGCTCTGGTATTTAAGCTTCAGATGAATCACCCGTCACCTGACGCAGCTTGGCCAATCGGGTACAGGAGCCTTTTAACCCCTTGATTCCAGACTCACAACCACAAGGCCTGCACTCGGGAAAGAAACAGAGAAAGGTAAGTACATAGCATTCACCAGGGGGGGAAGCGCCTAACATATGGTATTTTACAGCTTTATTCCCCACATTACAGAAAGGATGTGGAGGCTTTGGGAAGGGGTGCTGAGAAGGTTAACCAGAATAATGCCTGTCTTCGAGGCTACTAGCTGTATAGAAATGTTGGACAAACGGATTATTTACTCTGGAACTTTGGAGGTTGAGGGGAGACCTGATAGATGTATTTAAACATTTGAAAGTCATAGATCGTGTGGACAATAGCGACATTTTTCTCAGTTTGGAAATATCAAAGACTAGAGGTCACAAGTATGGCAGACAAAGCATGGCAGGTAATATGTGAAGAGGGTTTTTTGATGGTTGGACAACGGTCATAGAAGGGAGATCAAGTTCAAAAAGTTGTACAAGACATTGGTGAGGCCACATTTAGAGTATTGTGTTCAGGTTTGGTCACCCCATTATAGGAAGTATTTTCTTAAGCTGGAAAGGGTGCAGAGAAGATTTACAATGAAAGTCTTCTACCCAGAGTAGAGGAATGAAGAACCAGAGGACATAGATTTAAGATTAAATGGGAAAGATTTAATAGGAACCTGAGACGTAGCTTTTTCAAAGGTTCTTTATTTGTCACATACACCAATTGGTGTCGTGAAATGTGGATTGCCATTGCAACACATTAAAAAGAATACAACAGAACAATAATAAAGAAATTTAAACATAAAAACATCCCCCCACAATGGTTCCCATTATGAGGGAAGGTGCAAAGTCCAGTCCCCATCCCCTTGTCCACCCATAGTTGGGCCTATTGAGGCCTCCGCAGTCACCTTTACGGAGGCCTGATGTTCCAGGCCCTTCTCGCCGGATGATGTTGCTCCGGCGTCGGGAGAATCCTCTCAGCGGCTTGGGATACCTGGAACGGCCGCTTCCTGACCCGAGACCGCGGCTTCCAAAGCTAACAGGCCGCGCTGGATGGAGCTCTACCACTGGCGATCTCGGCGAGAGGATGAAGGTATATGCAACGAGCTGCCAGAGGAAGTAGTTGAGGCAGGGACAATAACAATATTTAAAAGTTCTTTGAACAGGTACATGGATAGGAAAGGTATAGAAAGATATGGGCCATATGTGATCAAATGGGACTAACTTAGTTGTGACATCTTGTTCAGCTTTGATGAGCAGGACTGAAGGACCTATGTCTCTGTTGTATGACTCTATAAACAGGAGACCACTTTGCTTCATGTATATAGTGTATAAGCTGCGGTACTGGCAACTAGCCCTGTAAATGTTTCTGAAATCTTAATAGTTTAACCTGCTTGTACATAGTGCACAACTCTGAAAATTAACATAATAACTCTTTTAATTGTCACTTCGATTCATAAGAGTTTGAATTTCACAAGCTGACGAGGTCTTTAGAAAATGACGGATGGATGACAGCAACTTTAAATGCAGTCGACTATCTTTTCTGAAGCTGTTGAAGGATTGAAAATCATAAAATGAAACTGAGTCAAATTTGGAGATTTACTGCATGCAACCCCTGAAAGAGAAGAAGAATTACAGGAAGGTGTAAGTGGGAGTAACATAGTGCATCAGCTTAATTATTGTGAACATTATTCAGCGTTTTGATTGTTACATATTTCTTAATGAATTACTCAGTTTTATGCCATACCAAAAGTAAAGCATGAAGTGTTGGTAAACTTAGATCAACCAGCATCAGTGCGAGGGAGAGAAACAGTTTCAGGTGGTTGACCTTTTAACAAAGTCGACTAACTGTCAGGTATGCATGCGCATGCATTTTCAGATGTGCTCATTTTCCCTTTTATGATAAAAAAAACAACAAAGATTCGAAGGGACGAATGGCCTCCTCCTGCACCTATTTTCTATGTTTCTATATTTATCCCACTCTGTTCATTCCTCTTCTCCCTCCCTTCTCCAGGCTCCTGTCCGTGGTATAGAAGCTTGAAAGTGCGCACCACCAGACTCAAGCTTCTTCCCCTCTTATCAAGCTTGTGAACGGTCCTTCCATAAGCTGGGGCACTGTTCAATTCACATTGGACTATCGATGGAACTGATGCGCTACAATGCTGAGCTAGTACTTCCTAATCCAGGCATCATTCTGGTAAACTTCCTCTGCACCCTTTCTAAAGACTCCACATCATTCCTGTAATGGGGTGACCAGAACTGCACACAAAACTCCGCAACCAAAGTCCTATAGAACTGCATCATGACTTCCTGACCCTCATACTCAATGCCCTGACCTATGAAGGCAATAATACCATATGCCCTCTTCATCTATTGTCTCTCTAAATCTTAATGCATGGAAATATTTCAAATTTCTTTGCTGTATAATTTATTTTTCTAGACAAGTTTTATTTTTCAGAACATAAACTGTCAATGCAAAAGCTTAAAAACTGAGCATTTAATGTTGCTCCCATAAAATGTACATGAAATAAAACACCCATTGAAAGATGAAAGTTTTTCTGTCAGTCACAATTTTTAACATAATGTTTTCCTTACCTGGACAATTTTAGATTGACCCTATGTGTAGGCTTTGTTTGAAAGACTTACCATAATGCCCAGTCTTGTTGGCACAGATTAGAGCCCAAAAAAAGTTTGGGTGATACTTTTGGATCCTTCCAATAGCTTTCTGGCACGCCAAAGTTGGGTCTATTCCCATTCTCATATATTCAACTGCCTGGTAGCTAATTTGTGGAGTAAAGTTGAACATGCAATTAAAATGAAAACAATATGATGCAATAAAACCATATACAGTATGCCACAGATTGTTTTTGTTTTCCCAAATCCAATTGCACAGTCTTTCAAACTCTACTTCCCAGTGAAGTCAACCCTTTCTTATTCTATTGTGACATCAAAATAAAATTGTTTGAGTTCCCAGTTATTACCACATACCCATCCTCTCCCGAACAACATCACCAACCAACGACCCAACTCGATGAACTAGTCACAATCATACAACACAGAAACAGGCCCTTCGGCCCAACTAGTTCATACCAACCAAGGTACCACATTGTCTGCTTTGATCTGTCCTCTTTGCACCTTCCACATCTCTGGACTCCCTCTCCCCTGCCTCTCAAGTCAGATCCGCTGAGTTACTCCAGCATTTTGTGTCCATCTTCATACCACATCTAAGCTAGTTCCATTTGCCCGTGAATGGCCCATATCCTTCTAAACCTTGTGTAGGAAAGAACTGCAGATGCTGGTTTCAATCGAAGGTAGACACAAAATGCTGGAGTAACTCAGCGGGTCAGCCAGCATCTCTGGAGAGAAGGAATGGGTGATGTTGCGGGTCAAGACCCATCTTCAAACTGGAGTAGGGTCTCGACCCAAAACGTCACCCAATCCTTCTCTCCAGAGATGCTGGCTGACCCGCTGAGTTACTCCAGCATTTTGTGTCTTCCTTCTAAACCTTTCCTATCTATTACTTATAGATGGCTAGTTATCTCTGCTTCTCTTACGACTTCCTGCTCTTGACTACAGTTAATTAACTAATCTGCTTCCCCATATGGGGGTAGATATGAAATAGGAGGCTTGGCTGTGACACACTCAGCATCTGCACTCAGTCAAAAAGAGGGGAGTGAACGATCACTGCCAAATGGAAGTGAACCCCAACACCAGTCTGTATTACAGAGATTATGACAATTGAGTCGGCGCGGACATGATGGGCCTGTTTCCACGCTGCCTCTATAAACTAAACTAAGACTGCTGCTGTGTTGAATACAGGGCATCTTTTCAAGGGAAGTTTCACTTGGCTCAAAGTTTTAAGTATTTCAGCTCAATTAACGGCTCACAACTTATAAACCGAACGTATTTCACCACCTGCAAACGTGGTGGGAGTTGCCGTACCTTGGGAGGAATCGCATCATGATGTCTCCATTCCCGGTCGCAGCTGCTGCTCCAGCTGTGCTGTCACCTCCTCCAGCGATCGGGGAATCCCCTACACGGCTGTAAGACACACCCATACATCACACACCCATCACTGCCCACATACACAGGTCATTGTTCTCGGGGAATACACAGCATTGCCAACAGTAGATTTAAACACAAAATACTTGAGTAACTCAGCGTGACAGAGAAATGTGAGGTGTTGCATTTTGGGAAGTCTAACATGGGCAGGACCTACACAGCGAATGGTAGGGCTCTGGGGAGCGTTGTAGAGCAGAGGGATCTTGGACTACAGGTGCATGGTTCCTTGAAGGTGTAGTCGCAGGTAGATAAGGTGGTCAAAAAGGCTTTTGGCATATTGGCCTTCATTAATCAGAGTATTAAGTATAGAAGTTGGGAGGGCATGTTGCAGTATCATAAGATGTTGAGACTGCATTTAGAGTATTGTGTTCCGTTTTGGGCACCATGCTATGGGAAAGAATGTTGTCAAGCTGGAAATATACAATGTTGTGAAGCTGGATATACAAGGATGTTGCCAGGACTAGAGGGTGAGAGCTATAGGGAGAGGCTGAGTAGGCTGGGACTCTATTCCTTGGAGTGCTGGAGGATGAGGCATGATCGTATGTAGGTGTATAAAATCATCAGAAGAATAGATTGGATAGATGCACAGTCTCTTGCCCAGAGTACGTGAAGGGGAAAAGATTTAATAGGAATTTGAGGGGTAACTTTTTCACACAAAGTGTTGTGGGTCTCTGGAACAAGCTGCCAGAGGAGGTAGTTGAGGCAGGGACTATCCCAACATTTAAGAAACAGACAGGTTTGGAGGGACATGGTTCAAACGCAGGCAAGTGGAACTATTGTAGCTGGGACATTTCCACCGGGTGGCGCTGTCAGCGATGGCAGCCTCGCTAACGGTCTGTCTCCCTTTCATCTTTTTTGTTATATTTAGTGTGTTTTTAAAGTATGTTTTAATGTTTTCTGGTTTGTTTTTTGTGTGGGGTGGGGGAGGGGGTCGGAGGAAACATTTTTTCAATCTCTTACCTTGCCAGAGATGCGATTGTTTTCCGGATCGTATCTCCGGTCGCTCTGCGGTCTAACATCATGGAGCTGGCAGCCTTGCTCGAGACTGACTTTGAGCCGCACCATGGGGCCGTGGACTTAGCATCAGAGCCTGCGATCCCTTCCTGGGATCAGCGCTCCAACCGCGGCCTGCGGATTTCACCATCGAGGTGCTCGCAGTCTCGGGTAGAGGCTGACGTCGGGAAGCTCCAGTCACAGAAGGTTTCGACCAGCCCCGACCGGGGGTAGATCGCCCGGCACGGAGGAGCCAAGATGTATGTTGTTACATTTGTTAAAATGTATTTTGTGTGTTTTATTGCTTTTTATTGGTATGACTATGGCAAATCAAATTCCTCGTGTGTTGCAAATCATACTTGGCTAATAAAGTAATTATGATTATGTTGGCCGTTGTGGCCAAGTTGGGCTGAAGGGCTTGTTTCCACACTGTATTACTCTATGACTATGACAGGCATCTCTGGAGAGAAGGATTGGTGATGTTTTGGGTCAAGACCCTTCTTCAGACTGAGAGCCAGGGGAGAGGGTCTGGAGATATGGAAGGAGAAGGTGTGAAAACACAGATCAAAGCAGACAATAATGAGAAATTTGGAATGATACATTGTTCGCTGAGGGGAAGGTGACAAGGAGGCAGACAATCAGTAAAATTAATCAAGAGGATAGTGAAACTAGTCGGAGAACTCGAGTAGGGGACTGACGGAGAGAGGGAAAGTATGTGTTTCTTAAAGTTGGAGAAATTAATATTCATACCGCTGGGTTATAAGCTGCCCAAGTGAAATATGAGATGCTGTTCCTCCAATTTGCATTGGGCCTCAGTAGAGGAGGCCCAGGACAGAAAGGTCAATATGGGAATGGGAGAGTGAGTTGAAGAGTTTGGAAACTGGGGGATTGCGGAGACCTAGGCGAACTGCGCGGAAGTGTTCGTGGCAGAGCTATTAATCATGGTCAGTAATGCTTTCAATATTGAGATTTTCCCTCCACCACCTCCCCTCAACATCAGGTAATGTCTCCCATATTCATACATCTTATAGATACATAGATACATAGAAAATAGGTGCAGGAGTAGGCCATTCGGCCCTTCGAGCCTGCACCGCCATTCAATATGATCATGGCTGATCATCCAACTCAGTATCCCGTACCTGCCTGCTCTCCATACCCCCTGATCCCCTTAGCCACAAGGGCCACATCTAACACCCTCTTAAATATAGCCAATGAACTGGCCTCAACTACCCTCTGTGGCAGAGAGTTCCAGAGATTCACCACTCTCTGTGTGAAAAAGTTTTTCCTCATCTCGGTCTTAAAGGATTTCCCCCGTATCCTTAAGCTGTGACCCCTTGTCCTGGACTTCCCCAACATCGGGAACAATCTTCCTGCATCTAGCCTGTCCAACCCCATAAGAATTTTGTACGTTTCTATAAGATCCCCTCTCAATCTCCTAAATTCTAGCGAGTATAAGCCAAGTCTATCCAGTCTTTCTTCATATGAAAGTCCTGACATCCCAGGAATCAGTCTGGTGAACCTTCTCTGCACTCCCTCTATGGCTATAATGTCCTTCCTCAGATTTGGAGACCAAAACTGTACGCAATACTCCAGGTGTGGTCTCACCAAGACCCTGTACAACTGCAGAAGAACCTCCCTGCTCCTATACTCAAATCCTTTTGCTATGAAAGCTAACATACCAATCGCTTTCTTCACTGCCTGCTGCACCTGCATGCCTACTTTCAATGACTGGTGTACCATGACACCCAGGTCTCGCTGCCTCTCCCCATTTCCTAATCGGCCACCATTTAGATAATAGTCTGCTTTCCTGTTTTTGCCACCAAAGTGGATAACCTCACATTTATCCACATTATACTGCATCTGCCAAACATTTGCCCACTCACCCAGCCTATCCAAGTCACCTTGCAGTCTCCTAGCATCCTCCTCACAGCTAACACTGCCCCCCCCAGCTTAGTGTCATCCGCAAACTTGGAGATGTTGCCTTCAATTCCCTCATCTAGATCATTAATATAAATTGTAAATAGCTGGGGTCCCAGCACTGAGCCTTGCGGTACCCCACTAGTCACTGCCTGCCATTGTGAAAAGGACCCGTTTACTCCTACTCTTTGCATAAATTGGACATATTGGACATCTCTGGAGAACATGGACAGGTGACATTTTGGGTCGGCACGCATTTTCAGACTGATCACCTACACATGTTCTCGAGAGATGCTGTCTGACCTGCTGAGTTACTCCAGCACTTTGTGTCTTTTTTTTATAAATCATCATCTGTAGTTCCTTGTTTGTACAAATTGGATATCTTTTGGCTATCAAAGAACAGTACAGGAACAAACTCTTAAGCCACCATGTCTGTGCTGCTCCATGTTAAGATCAAGCAGCATCTATTAAACAATGTAAAAAGCCTTTAGTATTTCTAGCTTGCAGTAAGCAAATTACATTTTCATGAGTTCATAAGTCATAGGAGCAGAATTTGCCTTCCTTACTACCTATTCAAATTGCGAATTAACCCTTTGGCAAACCTGCACCAGTATTCCCAAGTCCCTTTGCAACTGATTTCTGATTTCTCTCCCATTTAGAAAATAGTCTACGCCTTTACCCCTACTACCAAAATGCATGCGTGCAGTTTGCTACTCTGTATTCCATCTGCCGCCACTTTACCTACTCTCCCAAGTCCTTCTGCGGAGTCCCTGCTTCCTCTACACTACCTGCCCCTCCCCCACATATTTTCATATCATACGCAAACTTGGCCACAAAGCCATCAATTCCATCATCCAAATCATTGATATACAACATGAAGAATAGCCGTCTTTAGTTTCCCCTTGGTTGCTTCACACCCTTCTTCAACAGCGGAGTAACAGTTACAATTTTCCAGCTCTTTGTGACCACTCCTGACTAGTGATTCTTGAAAGATCACCACCAATGCCTCCACAGTCTCCAAAGCCACCTCTTTCAGAACCCTGTGGTGTAATACATCTAGTCCAGGTGACGTATCCACCTTTAGACCTCTCAGCTTCCCAAGCACCAACTTCCCACTGCACTAACTTCTACTCCCTGGCTTTTGCATGTCTGGCACATTGCTGGCGTCTTCCACTGTGAAGACAGATGCAGAAAACATAGTTTTAGCTGTTAAAGATAACTTTGTATTTGAAAACTTGTTGTTTCACTTAGTGATCACTAGTTGGTTGAAGCAAATCCCTTACTCGGTTATAGCAGATTGGCAATAGCAGACCCCATTTCCCAACCCCCACCCCCTATAATCTATTACAACAGGGTTAACTATATTAAATTATGAGAGACGTAGACAGGGTGACCAGTCAGAACCTTTCCCAAGGGTGAAAATGCCAAAGGCCAGCTTTAAGGTGAGAGGGGCAAAGTTTAAAGGATATGTGCAGGGCAAGTTTTGTTTTTACACAAAGGGCGTTGACTGCCTGAAACTCCGCACCTCTCGCCTCTGACATTTTCACCTAGGGCGCAAGATTGAATGTTGAATCAATCTATGCCAGGGGTGGTCAAAGATAGAACAAGAAAGACTAAAAGTAGCATTTGGATCATCAGCTAAATCTATTTCTCGTATGTTCTTTATGCAGAGAGAGGAAGTTCATTTGAAGCACAGACGTACCCTAAGATTTTGTGGAGTTGTCCATTAGTAGAGGTCCCTGCAGCAATCGATCCATTGCGATGAATCGTAATCATACCTAGATTCAAAATCTGGATTGATGTAAAATCATATATAACTCCATTCATTTTTTAGAATTATACAAAGTACCTCCTCGCTAAAAATGTCTGTGCCGAACATGAGGAACGTGTACGGGTGGTGTGTTTGCAGTGGTTGCAGGCGGTCGCGGAAGCCCCTACAACACCCGGGCGATCGAGCGCAGCCTGTGGCAGCTACATGGAGCGGCAGAGGAAGGGGCCGACAGCATTGCGCTGGGCCAGGCCCACCCCAACCTCAGTCTGCAGAAGACCCCCCCCAACCTGAAACGTCACCTATTCATGTTCTCCACAGATGCTGCCTGACCCGCTGAGTTACTCCAGCATTCTGTGAAATGTCACCTATCCATGTTCTCCACAGATGCTGCCTGACCCGCTGAGTTACTCCAGCACTCTGTGAAACGTCACCTATCCATGTTCTCCACAGATGCTGCCTGACCCGCTGAGTTACTCCAGCACTCTGTGAAACGTCACCTATCCATGTTCACCAGAGATGCTGCCTGACCCGCTGAGTTACTCCAGCACTCTGTGAAACGTCATCTATCCATGTTCACCAGAGATGCTATCTGTTCTGCTCAGCTACTCCACCACTTTGTGTTTTTATTTTGAATTGAATGATATTGAGTCAAGAAGGCTTCAGACTAGTCACATCTTCCACATATAAAAATGCCTGCAGTAATTGGAGGCCAAGATAGAGTGGTAAAGAAAGTATATGGTGTGCTTGCTTTCATAGGTCGTGGCATCGAGTAGAAGAGTCGGTAAATCATGATGCAGCTTTATAGGACTTTGGTTAGGCCGCATTTGGAGTATTGCTTGCAGTTCTGATCGCCCTATTACAGGGAGGCTTAGGAAGAGTACAGAGTCGCTGAATGATGCCTAGATTATGGGGGATTAGCTACAGGGAGAGGTTGGACAGATTTGGATTGTTTTTTCTGGAATGCCGGAGGTTGTGAAGAGACATGATAGACGTACATAAAATCATGAGCGGCATAGATACGGTGCAGTCTGAATATTTTTTCCAGGATTGATGTATCAAATAATAGAGATCATAGCTTTCAAGTGAGAGGGACCAAGTTTAAACTTGAAATGCAGGGCACATTTTTTTCCACAGTAGGTGGTGAGTGCCTGGTATGTGGAGATGGAGGCAGATATGATAGTGACATTGAAGAGAGTTCTGGATAGGCACATGTATATGCAGGAGATGGGGGGAGAATCTTGGTGGAACCAGTCTGTTGCTGAAGGTGCTCCTCAGGGGACATGGATTATGTGTAGGCAGATACGAGTTTCAATTTCAGTTTAGTTTATTGTCACGTGTACCTAGATACAGTGAAAAGATGGCCCTGGCATCGTGTTGGGCACAGACATTGTGGGCCGAAGGGCCTGTTCCTGTGCTGTACTGTTCTATCTTCTGTCATGTAAGATATTATCTGATTTGACTGGACAGCATGCCAACACGTTTTTCACTGTATCTTGTTACTCATACGAATAATAAACCTATTATCTGCCTATTGTCGGGATTTTGATGATGGTGAGTCGTGAATGTAGCCTAGTCCATCACACAGATCTGACCCATCAATATCAACTCTGTCTACACCACACTGCCGCAGAAAAGCAGTGATCATAAACATAGACTCGTCCCACCAGGTCATTCCTTCTTCTCCCCGCTCCCATCTGGCAGAAGGTACAGAAGCTTGAAAGTGTGCACCATGATGACTCAGGAACAGCTTCTTCCCCTCTGTATTCAGACATCTGAACAGTCCTTCTATAAACTAGGGTACTGTTTGATTCACCTCTACCCCATTGCGGACATGGCCTATGTTCATAGAATAATATTCTGCACTTTGTATCTACCCCTTTGCTCTTCCTATTGTACTCGAGTCTTACTTGATTGTATATGTATATATTTTACTTCAGAGTCACGTGAGTGACTACGTGAAGAAGAACCCGGCAGCCCGCATGCGTGTCATTACGTCTAACGCATGCCGCACGACTGGCTGGCAGGCACGCTGCTCCTCCAGCGGTAAGTTCAGAACCTGAAGGTAAGTTTCGAACTTATATTTCAGGTTGTGCTTTTTCCCTGCAGGAAGCTCTTTTATAGAGTTCCTGCTAACTGACGTTCGGCTGCGGAGACTGCGGGAAATCCCAGCTCCGCGTGGGGGACCCCTGCTCGGGAAAACCCGGCTGCGGAAACAGTGGGGTATCCAGGCTCTACGTGGGGAACCCCTGCTCGGGAAAACCCGGCTGCAGAGACCGCGGGGAAGCCGGCTTCGCGTGGGGAATCCCTGCTCAGGAAAACCCGGCTGCGATGACCGCGGGAAATCCCGGCTCCGCCGGAGAAAATCCGGCTCCGGGATACCAGGCTGCGGAAACTGTGGGAAATCCCAGCTCCGTGGGGAGACCCAGCTCGACAGGCCGGATGACCCAGACAAGTTCGGCCGTGAGGGTTCGCCCCTGCAGTGGGGAGCATCCTGAGATGATACACTCCAAGGAACGGAGTCACATCAGCGTGGGTCTCGGGGCCCGCGGCAGCACCTGGTGCAGGGCTGCATTATATCTCCCTCTCTGAGGAAGGGAGCGTAGGGAAGAGGAAAGGAGGTTTCCCCTCCATGGGCATCCCACGGAGGAGATGTTCCATCCTGATATGGGCCGTGGATGGGGCCATATCAGCGCAGGTCTTATCGGGGACCTACAGCAGCGCCTGGTGCAGGGCTGCATTATATCTCCCTCTCTGAGGAGGGGAGCGTAGGCAGTCAGTGTGTGACTGACTCCAAACTCAGAAGTATGTCCGTGAAACATACCGGAGTGCATGCGTGTGGTTCAAGAATTCTGTCATGGCATCAAGGGTTGCGATATCCATGCAAACGGAGGAGCCGCTGCAAGGAAGAGTTGGCTTCCAGCCTATGGCAGAGAACCAGGGGCCAGAGTTCCCCTCACATTACAAGCTTGGTAAGCATCAATGATCTCACGTCACACCATTACAGGAACAAAGTGCCGGCAGTGAACAGCGCTATCTGGGGAGACTATGGATGGCAAGGCCACCAATGTCCAGCCGCCGAATCTTCTCACTGGAGAAGACATAGCCAAACAGGTAAAAACCTGGATGAGGAAGTAAAGCTGTCGGACTAGTCAAGGTACCTACGACGAGCAAAAGCCTCACCATTTCGGTGACAACACATCTACAACTCCATCGGCAGTAAGTGGTTCACTGAAGCTGGTGGCAGCTTGAAAGCTGATTCTCTGGGCAGAGATCTTTCAGGCCAAGGCCCAAGCCGGCCCTGAGAGAGAAAATGTGCAATCTACGCACCCCAGCAGTTCCAATTCGGGGACCGAAACAAACTTGCATCAGGGGCCTTTGGGCTTACCACATGACCACCGGTAACCATGGAGGTAGGTGGGTCTGTTATTTCCGAAACACGGGGTGTGTGGACTAGTTACGAGTTGGTAATAGATTACACTTGTTTTTGCACGAATGTCGACGGATAAATTCAGATCCGTTTATAAGTGAAAAAATAACATCAGTCAGTTTATACTGCACAGTATACAAGGATTTCCGAATTAAATTTCCTTTAACTGATTGCCATCCATACAATATACAACAGATTGGACATTTATTCAGTCCAAACAAAAAGGTTTGGGTATATAAGCAGAAATCCAAACAAGCGAAAGATGGATGATGTTGGATCACACTTGATTAACTCACATTCACATGTGCAGTATAGACTTTTTAGAATGGGAAACGTTACTGTTACAACTGATTTCCATAGGATACTTTATGGCATGCATCGATCTCAAAGATGCATACTATTCAGTTCCCATTCACAGGGTTCACCAGAGATATTTGGAATTTAGCTGGATGGTCAACGATAGCAGTTAAAACGTTGCAAAATGGGCTAACTTCAGTTCCCAGGTTATTTACCACATTACCATGCCAGTGTTTGGGCTGCTCAAAGCTGAAAATACATATTTATGGCCTAACTGGATATTCTAAAAACGCTGAATCTTGCTAAATTAGCTGTTTCAGCCGCAAAACTAACATTTGAGGAATTGCGGTTTCTCATCCATCCAATTAAATTTAAGTTGATACCAACTAGTTACAGATTGCGATTTACCTTTAACTCTATTAATTGTCTGTGACTCCGCCCTGGGGCAAGAGATTAGAATTAATGGAAGCTTGTAACAATCTTGTTGCTTATTCATCATGTGGCCAGTGTAATTGGCAATTTAGTGGCTGTTTTCAGCTGCGTAATTGGGGCCTTTGCATTATCAGAACTTACATCGTGCAAAGGAGCAAGCTTTCAAGTACCATGAAGGTCATTGTTAACAGACCTATGCTATTACCAGCTGAAGCTATTAAGTCACAATGATGGACAAACAGTATTCAGCATTGCTCCAGTACTTTTGGTCATAAACCTTCAGTTATATTTCAAACTGATGCTGGTGCTCAAAGATGGGAAATTACTATCCCATCTCTAGTCCCAGAGGCGGATGGGATGTGCATGAGTTACCAATCCCTCAGTTATATGGTATCAACTACCTAAAGTCACTAGGTGCGTTTTATGGGTTAAAGGCTTATTGTGCGAATATGCATATCCGCATGCTCAACTACAAGTTGACACACTATGGTGGTGGAATATATTAATCACATGGGTGCAATCAAGTCAATATCCTGTGATAGTTTACCTAACCTCATTTGGCGTTGGTGTATCATCACGTAAATCAACACATGAATGTTGGATCACAAAGTATTTAAAGACATTGTGGCTTGATGGAACACCAAATATCGATTTGTTTGCATCTAGTCTCAATCACCAGTTGCAAAAATATCTGGCATGGCGGCCATTCTCAGGGGCAGTGGCGATGGATGCATTCTCGCTACACTGGGGAGGAATGTTCTTTATGTCCTTCCTCCATTTTGCCTCATCAGCTTGCCTAAAAATCAGCACGACTCCGCCTCAGGCTTTTGATAGTGCCTGACTGACCTACACAGCCATGGGTCTACTCATACTGTGAATGATAACAGAGCCTTTATGGCGGTTCCCAAATGCAGAAATCTGCTGGTTTACCACGTGACTGGGGAGAACCATCCACTGCATGAGCGAATCAAATTGTTGGTTTGCAGACTATGAGAAGACCTTTCCTGGGGTACGGACTGTCAGGTTGTACGGTGGATGTAATCACTGCGGCCTGAAGAGATAGTACCAAGAAACAGTACATCTCCTATATCAAGGAATGGGAAGTGTTCTGTTTACAGTCCAATATATCGTATGACACGGTACGTATAACAGATGTCTTGAATTCCTCTCAAAGCTATATTTCACGAGAGATGGAGTTACAGTGCTTTAATTGTGCCAGAAGCGCCTTGTCGTCAAGTCAAGTCAAGTCAAGTGAGTTTATTGTCATGTGTCCCTGGTAGGACAATGAAATTCTTGCTTTGCTTGAGCACAACAGAACATAGTAGGCATTTACTACAAGGCATTCTATAAATATATACACAATGGTCAATATACTGATAAAGTGCAAATAACAGTATTGGCTAGTAAAGTTCAGTGTTATGTCCGAGCCAGGTTTAATAGCCTGATGGCTGTGGGGAAGTAGCTGTTCCTGAACCTGGTCGTTGCAGTCTTCAGGCTCCTGTACCTTCTACCTGAAGGTAGTAGGGAGATGAGTGTGTGGCCAGGATGGTGTGGGTCCTTGATGATGCTGCCAGCCTTTTTGAGGCAGCGACTGTGGTAGATCCCCTCGATGGAAGGGAGGTCAGAGCCGATGATGGACTGGGCAGTGTTTACTACTTTTTGTAGTCTTTTCCTCTCCAGGGCACTCAAGTTGCCGAACCAAGCCACGATGCAACCGGTCAGCATGCTCTCTACTGTGCACCTGTAGAAGTTAGAGAGAGTCCTCCTTGACAAACCGACTCTCCGTAATCTTCTCAGGAAGTAGAGGCGCTGATGTGCTTTCTTAATAATGGCATCATTGTTCTCGGACCAGGAAAGATCTTCAGAGATGTGCACGCCCAGGAATTTGAAGCTCTTGACCCTTTCAACCATCGACCCGTTGATATAAATGGGACTGTGGGTCCCCATCCTACTCCTTCCAAAGTCCACAATCAGTTCCTTGGTTTTGCTGGTGTTGAGGGCCAGGTTGTTGTGCTGGCACCATATGGACAGTTGCTCGATCTCTCTTCTATACTCTGACTCATCACCATCAGTGATACGTCCCACAACAGTGGTGTCATCAGCGTACTTGATGATGGAGTTCGCACTATGTCCGGCTACGCAGTCATGAGTATAGAGTGAGTACAGCAGGGGACTGAGCACGCAGCCTTGAGGTGCTCCCGTGCTAATTGTTATCGAATCTGACACATTTCCACCAATACGAACAGACTGTGGTCTGAGAGTGAGGAAGTCGAGGATCCAATTGCAGAGGGATGCGCAGAGACCCAGTTCTGCGAGTTTGGTAACCAGCTTGGAGGGGATGATTGTGTTAAATGCCGAGCTGTAATCGATGAACAACAGCCTGACATATGAGTTTTTGTTGTCCAAGTGGTCCAGAGCGGAGTGGAGGGCCAGCGAGATCGCATCCACCGTTGATCTGTTGTGGCGGTAAGCGAACTGCAGTGGGTCCAGGTTTTTGTCGAGGTAGGAGTTGATCTGCGTCATGATCAACCTCTCAAAGCACTTCATCACCACAGGCGTTAGTGCCACAGGTCGATAGTCATTGAGGCACGTTACCTTACTCTTCTTGGGCACTGGTATAATTGATGCCCTTTTGAAGCAGGTGGGGACCTCAGACCTCAGAAGTGAGAGGTTGAAAATGTCTGTAAAAACTCCAGCCAGTTGGTCCGCACAGGTTTTTAGAACGCGACCAGGTATACCATCAGGTCCAGGCGCTTTTCGAGGGTTCACCCCTCTGAAGGATTTCCTGACGTCGGCCTCTGTGACTGAGACTGAAATACCATCACAGCGAATGGGGGCTAGGCAAGGCACATTGGTGTTCTCCCTATCAAAGCGTGCGTACAACGCATTGAGCTCATCAGGGAGTGATGTTTCGCCGACATTCGAGCTGCCTCCTGATTTCGCCTTGTAAGAGGTGATTGCATTCAGGCCCTGCCACAGCCGCCGAACATCAGTCTCTTCCTCCAGTTTGGAGCAGAAGTCCCTTTTGGCCTTTTTGATGGCCTTACCAAGGTCGTATCTGGACTCCTTGTAGGCCACTGTATCATCAGACATGAATGCCCGGTGTCTGGACTTCAGAAGAGTGCGGATCTCAAAGTTCATCCAAGGTTTCTGATTGGGAAATGCTCGGAAGGTTTTGGTGGGGATGCAGTCCTCCACACACTTCTTAATGAAGTCTGTAAATCTGTGGCGTATTCGTTCAGGTCCGTTGCCGAGTCCTTGAACTTTGCCCAGTCTACAGACTCCAAACAGTCCTGGAGTTGTTCCTCTGCCCCCCCCCCCCCGCCCCGACCAACTCTGTACTGTCCTCACCTCATACTTCCTGCTGGGGTCGGGACACCACCCAGTCGGGTCTTGACCTCTGATATCCAGATTTATGAAGGGTATCTTCAACTCAAATTCCCCCAGGCCCAGGTACTCGGAGATATGGGATGTTAATGTCCTGCTGACACTGCGTCGCCGGTGGGCTCCAGCTACATCCCTGTCCTCGGTCACTTTACAAAGTGGTCATCCTCATGGCACTGGGTTCAGCGCAACAGGTCCAGTCGTTGCATAGCTACGACTGGACAGGATGGTTACATCTGCAAATAATATCATACTTTAGGTTCATGACTTAGTCTTGCAGAGTAGTCCGGGGGCATCAGGTCTCAAACTAGTTTCATGACATACCTCATGGACCTTTGGTTGTGTGTGTGGTCACACATCTACAACAGTCATTATGTCACCTAGAGCCTTAGAGGCTCTGAACTAGCAATGTTTGTTAGTTACAATAAACCTCATACGTAGGTATCAGTATAGACCATCCCCAGGTGATTAAAACGGGTCAGCTGGTAGTTCTAGTTTCTCGAATCTTACTATATTCAGTTCAACAACTGTGTTCTGTGATTTCACACCGCTGCTTTGAAGGTTGACGCGCATGCGGGCTGGCGGGTTCTTCTTCACGTAATCCCTCATCGTAACTCCTCATAAAATAAAGATCAAACTTCAAACTGGTAAGTTCTCGTTTAATCTTACTATTATCTGATCTATTTCGATTGCTTGCAAAACAAAGCAAAACAAAACAAATACTTCAGTATATGTGACAATAATAAACCTAAACTATACCAAAGAATACAGAAATATGGGTTTTAGAACATAGAAGAGTACAGCACAAGAACAGGCCCTTCAGCCCACAATGTCCATGACGGCTATGATGCCAAAACCATTACTTATCTGCCTGCTCACAAATCACATCTTTCCATTCCCTGCGTATCCATGTGCCTTTCCAAAGTCTTTTAAATGCCACTAACTTATCTGTCTCCAGCTCCAACCCGGCTGGACATTCCAAGCCCCAACCACTCTCAGTATAAAAAACTTGCTCCAAACAACTCCTTTAAACTTTCCCCCTCTCATCTTAGAGCTATGCCCTCTAGTATTTGATATTTGCATCCTGGGAAAAAGATTCTGACCGTCACCCCTATCTATGCCTCTCGTAATTGTATTTACTTTTTAAGAAGTATATAAATTTATTTTAAGCGTAATAATTTATGTTGAAACATTTACCGATGGTGTCATGGCTGAGAAATTGGCTGCGCGCTGAAGTGTTTCTTGGTTTTTGTATTCCGAGCTCCTGCACTGGTTTGTAGGGTCCACATGAGGTTTCAGCAGGCGGGGAGACATGCTGTGAAAGACCAGGAATTTCACCTGTTAGTTCCCTTCACATCGGATTTCATGCTCTGAAAGTGTCTAAAACATTCAGCAGAACTTCTCTTACAAGGGGAAAGGACACTCACCTTCCTACTTCTCTATTGACTTCTCTAACTTTCCCTCTATCTCCATCCCTCCCCTATCCTAGTCCTCCAACTAGTTTACTGTCCTCCTGATTAAATCTTGCTGATTGTATGCCTCGTTGTCACCTTCCCCTCAGCCACCAATGATCCATTTTACATTTACATGTCTTGTTTTCACACCTTACCCTTCCATATCTCTGTGTCTCCCTCTATCCTGACTCTCAGTCTGAAGAAGGGTCTCAACCCGAAATTCCACCCATTCCATATCTCCAGAGATGCTGCCTGTCTCGCCCAGTTACTCCAGCATTTTGTGTCGTATCTCACCTTCCTGAAGTTGGGCTGGCACTTCTGGTTCAGCCACTCTAAGCGCTCGGACAAAGACACATTCGTTGTCAAATCTTCGCTGGGGAACCCCATATTTTTAGCAAAAATTGAAGCTGTTGAAAAAAAATGTTTTTATTTTAGAATGAGACCTTATGTTTAGGCTTAGGTTAATTAAGGTCACGTGTAGTGAACGGTTTTATTTTGCATGCTAGCCTTTACTGGCCTTCATCAGTCGAGGTATTGAGTACAGGAGTTGGGATGTTAAGTTACAATTGTGCAAGACGTTGGTGAGGCCGCATTTACAGTATTGTGTTCAGTTTTGATCGCTCTGCTACGGGAAAGATTTACATAGAAACATAGAAAAGAGGTGCAGGAGGAGGCCATTCGGCCCTTCGAGCCAGCACCGCCATTCATTGTGATTATGGCTGATCGTCCCCAATCAATAACCCGTGCCTGCCTTCTCCCCATATCCCTTGATTCCACTAGCCCCTAGAGTTCTATCGACCTCTCTCTTAAATCGATCCAGTGATTTGGCCTCCACTGCCCTCTGTGGCAGGGAATTCCACAAATTCACAACTCTCTGGGTGAAAAAGTTTTTTCTCACCTCAGTCTTAAATGGCCTCCCCTTTATTCTAAGACTGTGGCCCCTGGTTCTGGACTCACACAACATTGGGAACATTTTTCCTGCATCTAGCTAATCCAGTCCTTTTATAATTTTATATGTTTCTATAAGATCCCCCCTCATCCTTCTAAACTCCAGTGAATACACGCCTAGTCTTTTCAATCTTTCCTCATATGACAGTCCCGCCATCCCAGGGATCAATCTTGTGAACCTTCGCTGCTCTGCCTCAATCACAAGGATGTCCTTCCTCAAATTAGGAGAACAAAACTGTATGCAATATTCCAGATGTGGTCTTACCAGAGCCCTATACAACTGCACAAGAACCTCTCTACTCCTATACTGAAATCCTCTTGTTATGAAGGCCAACATTCCATTAGCTTTCTTCACTGCCTGCTGTACCTGCACGCCATCTTTCAGTGACCGGTGTACAAGGACACCCAGGTCTCGCTGTACCTCCCCCTTACCTAACCTAACCCTATAGAGATAATAATCTGACCCCTTGTTTTTGCCACCAAAGTGGATAACCTCACATTTATCTATATTATATTGGCTCTGCCACGCATCTGCCCACTCACTCAACCTGTCCAGATCACCCTGCAACCTCCCAACATCCTCTTCACAGTTCACACTGCCACCCAGCGTTGTGTCATCCGCAAACTTACTAGTGTTGCTCCTAATTCCCTCTACCAAATCATTAATATATATGGTAATCAGTTGCGGCCCCAACACCGAGCCTTGCGGCACTCCACTCGCCACTGCCTGCCATTCCGAAAAGGACCCGTTCACTCCTCCTCTTTGCTTCCTGTCTGCCAACCAATTTTCTATCCACGTCAACACCCTACCCCCAATACCATGTGCTCTAATCTTAGTCACCAGTCTCCCGTGTGGGACCTAATCAAAGGCTTTCTGAAAGTCTCGATACACTACATCCACTGGCTCCCCTTCATCCATTTTACTTGTCACAACCTTAAAAAATTCCAGAAGATTAGTCAAGCATGATTTTCCTTTCATAAATCCATGCTGACATGGACTAATCCTTTTCCTGCTATCCAAATGCCACTTTATTACCTCTTTAATAATTGACTCCAGCATCTTTCCCACACCGAAGTCAGGCTAACTGGTCTGTAATTCCCCGTTTTCTCTCTCACTCCTTTCTTGAAAAGTGGGATAACATTAGCTATCCTCCAATCCACCGGATTTATTTTATTATTATCATGGTAGACAAAGTGCTGGAGAAACTCAGCGGGTGCGGCAGAAGGGGTTTTCGGCCCAAAACGTTGCCTATTTCCTTCGCTCCATAGATGCTGCTGCACCCGCTGAGTTTCTCCAGCACTTTTGTCTAGCATCTATTATCATGTTCAGTGAACAGGTTTGTTTTGCATACTAGCGCCTTCATCAGTCAGAGTATTGCATACAGAGTTGGGAGGTCATGTTAGTTGAATAAGACATTAGTGAGGCCGCAGTTTGAGTATTGTGTTCAGTTTTGTTCACCATGTTATAGGAAAGATGTTGTCAAGCTTAAAAGGGTGCAGTGAAGATTTATGAGGATGTGACCAGGATTCGAGGGACTGATCGATTGGAAGAGGTTAAGCAGGCTCGGATTTTAGCCCAGGAGGGTGTGGAGTGATCTTATAGAGGTGTACAAAATCACGAGAGGAAGAGATAGAGTGAATGACAGTCTTTTACCCCCATGGTAGGGGAATGAAGAACTAGAGTGTATAGGTTAATGGTGAGAGGGAAAAGATTTATTAGGGAACCTGAGGGGAATGTTTTCACAGAGTGTGGTAGGTTTATGGAACGTGCTGCCAGAGGAGTAGTTGAGGAAGGTACTATGGGAACATTTAAAAGACATTTGGACAGATAAATGGATAGGAAAGGTCTAGGGGGATAGTGGGCTAGGTGCAGGCAGGTGGGCAGAGCTTAGATGGGGTATCTGGATCGGTATGGAGGAGTTGGGCCGAAGGAACTGTTTGACTCTGAGGCAATTTAAAAGACATTTGGACAGATACGTGGACAGAAAAGGTATAGAGGGATATGGGCCAAATGCAGGCAAATGGGACTAGCTTAGATGGGGCATCTTGGTCAGTGTGGGCAAGTTGGGTTGTGTTGATAAAGTGATGCAACATTGGAGGGGCTGTTAGAATCAAGGCTGCATCTGCTGTCAGGATAAGATAGAAGATCCCAAGGTATTGTTTCAATGAAACAAAGCTGGGTGGCAGTGTGAGCTGCGAGGATGATGCTAGGAGGCTGCAGGGTGACTTGGATAGGTTTGGTGAGTGGGCAGATTCAGTATAATGTGGAAAAATGTGAGGTTATCCACTTTGGTAGCAAGAACAAGAAGGCACATTATTATGTGAATGGTAGACCAGCATTTTAAACCAGCATCTGAAGTTCTTTCCTACACATTATCTGAATGGTGTCAGATTAGGAACAGGGGAGATGCAATGAGACCTGGGTGTCCTTGAACATCAGTCACTAAGCATGCAGGTACAGCAGGCAGTGTAAAAAGCAAATAGCATGTTGGCCTTCATTAGTGATTAGTGAGGTAGGGGCAGAGAGCGGGGAGGCAGGACTTCAGCAGGGGAGTGGGGAGAGGGTCGAGGGAGCAGGTAGTGGGTTTGGAAGAGCTGATGAGTTTGGAGATTTCAGTAGAGGTGACCGGGTCAAACTGGGAGAGGAAGCAGTGAGGGGGAGGGGTATGGAGATCAGCAGAGATGTTGAAAGGAGGGGCCTTGGTAGGTGGTGGAGTAGATGCCGGGGAGTCAGGTACAGGGTATAAGGATTGATAGATGGTGCTGATTTTGTCAGCAAAAAGTGGAGGAATGAGTTGCAGAGATCGGAGTGGAGGTAGGGAGAGTGTTGGCTCGAGGTTTGAGGAGGTTGCACACTGTGGAGAAGAGGGTTCTGTGGTTTAGGCAGGGGTCGGTGAATATGGAGGAGAGGTATGCAGATTTAGCAGCAATGAGGGCATCTTTGTAGGCAGTGAGGTGGAGTTTGTAAGCTTCATGGTGGACTGTGAGAGGTGATTTCTTTATGAGTCGTTCAAGTCGGCGACCAATCTGTTTTCAGCTTACGAAGTGCAGGTGTGTACCAGGGTGAAGATTTATTAAAAGTTACGGTTCTTGTTTTGAGGGGAGCCAGAGTGTTAAGAGAGGTAGACAAGGTGGAATTGAGTTGGTTTGTGAGATCATCAGGTGAGATGTGGGTTGGATCCAGGGGGAGAGTGGTGGAGAGCAGGTCAGAGAGATGGTGAGGGTAGATGGATTTTAGATTACGGAAGGTGATTTCTCGGAGGAAGCGGGGGCGAGGTGTCGGAGAAGGGATGGTGAACCGTATAAGCTTATGATCAGAGAGGGGGAAGAGGCATGGATGGAGGTCGAGTACCGGTTGATTTGTGGAGCAGACCAGGTCAAGGGATGTGACCTTGTCATGAGTGGGAAAGGTGACGTGCTGAGTGAGAGAGAAGTTGTCAAGTAGAAAAGCGAATTCAGATGCGAACTTGCAGGTGGGGGAGTCCATATGAATGTTTAAGTCACCAAGTAGCAGCAGACGTGGGGTGAGAGATGAGACAAGTGTGAGGAATTCAGTGAAGTCAGATAGGAAGAGGGGTTTGGTTTAGGTGGCCGGTAAATGAGGATGACTGTCATGGAGGAAAGGGCTTTGAGGATGAGGGGGGATCTTATAGAACATATAAGTTCCCCATTTTTGTTGGGGAAGTCCAGAACAAGGGGTCACAGTTTAAGGATAAGGGGGAAATCTTTTAGGACCGAGATGAGGAAAACATTTTTCACACAGAGAGTGGTGAATCTCTGGAATTCTCTGCCACAGAAGGTAGTTGAGGCCAGTTCATTGGCTATATTTAAGAGGGAGTTAGATGTGGCCTTTGCGGCTAAAGGGATCAGGTGGTATGGAGAGAAGGCAGGTACAGGATACTGAGTTGGATGATCAGCCATGATCATATTGAATGGCGGTGCAGGCTCGAAGGGCCGAATGGCCTACTCCTGCACCTATTCTATGTTTCTATGTTTCTATAAAATTATAAAAGGACTGGACAAGCTAGATGTAGGAAAAATGTTCCCAATGTTGGGCGAGTCCAGACCCAGGGGCCACAGTCTTAGAATAAAGGGGAGGTCATTTAATACTGAGGTGAGAAAAAACGTTTTCACCCAGAGAGTTGTGAATTTATGGAATTCCCTGCCACAGAGGGCAGTAGAGGCCAAATCACTGGATGGATTTAAGAGAGAGTTAGATAGAGCTCTAGGGGTTAGTGGAGTCAAGGGATATGGGGAGAAGACAGGCAAGGTTATTGATAGGGGACGATCAGCAATGATCATAATGAATGGCGGTGCTGGCTCGAAGGGCTGAATGGCCTCCTCCTGCACCTATTTTCTATGTTTCTATGTTTCCTCCGCCTAGCGGAGCTGGTCCTTACCCTCAACAACATCTCCTTCGACTCCTCCCACTTTCTCCAAAACCAAGGCGTAGCTACGGGGCACTCGCATGGGCCCCAGCTATTGCCTGCCTCTTTGTATGGTGCATCGTACAATCCTTGTTTGAGGCATACCGTGGCCCTATCCCCAAACTCTACCTCCGCTACATTGACGACTGCATTGGTGCCACCTCCTGCACCCATGCAGAACTCACTGACTTCATCCACTTCACCACTAATTTCCATCCTGCACTCAAATTTACTTGGACCATTCTCCGACATCTCCCTACGTTGCTAGATCTCATCGTCTCCATCACAGGAAACAGACTATTGACTGACATCTACTACAAACCTACTGACTCCCATAGCTATCTGGACAACAATTTCTTCCCACCCTGCTTCCTGTAAGGACTCTATCCCTTACTCCCATTTCCTCCGTCTACGCCGCATCTGCACCCAGGATGAGGTGTTCCATACCATGGCATCAGAGATGTCCTCATTCTTTAGGAAACGGGAGTTCCCCTCTTCTATTATAGATGAGGCTCTCACTGAGGTCTCCTTGATATCACGCAGCTCCGCTCTTGCTCCCGCTCCCCCCATTCGTAACAAGGACAGAGTCCCCTTGTTCCCACCTTCCACCCCATCAGCCGTCGCATACAGCATATAATCCTCTAACATTTTCGCCACCTCCAACAGGATCCCACTACTGGCCACATCTTCCCATCTCCACCCCTTTCTGCTTTCCGCAGAGACCGTCCCTCCAAAACTCCCTGGTCAACTCGTCCCTCCCACCCAAACCCATCCCCTCCAGTCTCCATCCCATCCCCTCCAAACCTCCAGTCTGAAGAAGGGTTTCGGCCCGAAACGTTGCCTATTTCCTTTGCTCCATAGATGCTGCTGCACCCGCTGAGTTTCTCCAGCATTTTTGTGTACCATCCCCTCCCCTGGTACTTTCCCCTGCAACCGCAGGAGATGCAACACCTGTCACTTTACCTCCCCCCTCGACTCCATCCAAGGACCCAGTCTTTCCAGATGAGGCAGAGGTTCACTTGCACCTCCTCCAACCTTATCTACTGTATCCGCTGTTCCAGGTATTAACTTCTCTACATCGGCGAGACCAGGCGCAGGCTTGGCGATCGTTTCGCTGAACACCTCCGCTCAGTCTGTCTTAACTTACCTGATTTAATGGTGGCTCAGCATTTGAACTCCCCCTCCCATTCCCAATCTGACCTTTCTGTCCTGGGCCTCCTCCATTGTCAGAGTGGAGGCCCAGCACAAATTGGTGTGAACACCACCTAATATTTTGCTTGGGTAGTTTACACCCCAGCAGTATGAACATTGACTTCTCTAACTTCAAATAGCCCTTGCTTTCCCTCTCTCTCCATCCCTCCCCCTTCCCAGTTCTCCCACCAGTCTTACTATCTCCGACCTACATTCTATCTCTGTCCCGCCCCCTCACCTGACATGAGTCTGAAAAAGGGTCTTGACCCGAAACGTCACCCATTCCTTCTCTCCAGAGGTGCTGCCTGATCCGCTGAGTTACTCCAGCACTCTGTGTCTACCTCGCTCTTGCACATCTCCTTTATGCTTGCATCTTATACCCTCTAGTATTTGATATTCCCACCTGGGGCGCCTACCACCTGGGGCGCCGTAGAGTATGGCTGCCCTGTCAGCAGCTGTTAGTTTTTTCACCCTTTTTTTATTTTAGTTAGTTAAAAGTGTTTGTTTTTTTATGTGGGGGTTGGGGGGGGGAAAAGGGGAAACTATTTTCGCAGTCCCCTACCTGGTCGGAGATGCGGCTTTTCTCCGAGCCGTATCTTCGCCCCTTCCTCGCGGCCTACGGGCAGACTGGAGCGGCGTTTTCCTGCCGGGACCGGCCAGGACTTCAGCTTCGGCGGCGGCACAGCGCTCAAGCACCATCGCGGAGGCGGGCGATGCCTAACCCGGGTCGCCGTGCAGCAAGCTCCGGAGTGCTGTGACCGCCGGCACCAACATCGCGGAGCTGCGGTCAGCGGTCTGCGGTCAGCGGTCTGCGGTCAGTGGAGCTTCCAGCCGCGGGCGGCGCTGAGCTTGGACACCGTGAAGCCTGGGATCTCACGACGAGGTCGCCAGAGTCGGAGCATCGACCAGCGCGGCTCGTGGACTTCGGGGAGCCGTGGTCTACTGGGAGGGAGCGGCCGCTCCAGACACTTCGGGCCGCTGAGGAGTGTTCACCCGACGCCAGAATTCCATCATCCGGCGAGGAGGGCCTGAGGCATCGTGCTGCCGTAGCGGCGACTGCAGAGGCCTCAATAGGCCCTGACTATGGGTGAACTGGGGATGGGACTGGACTTTGCTGCCTTCCCCCACAGTGGGAACCATTGTGGGGGGATGTTTTTATGTTGTTAAATTCTTGGATGTAATCTTTATTTGTGTGCTGCATTGGCAAGTCAAATTTCACTGCACCAATTGGTGTATGTGACAATAAATGTTTATCTATCTATCTATCTATCTTGAAATTAAGGTTCTGACTGTCTACCCTGTCTATGAATCTCATAATTGTATATACTTCCATCAGGTTTAGCTATACCTATACACATTGGAGTGCAGCGTAGGTTCACGAGGTTAATACCCGGGATGGCAGGACTGTCATATGTTGATAGATTGGAGCAGCTGGGCTTGTATACTCTGGAATTTAGAAGGATGAGCGGGGATCTTATTGAAACATATAAGAGTACTAAGGGTTTGAACACGGTAGAGGCAGGAAACATGTTCCCAAGGTTGGGGGAGTCCAGAACCAGGGGCCATAGTTTAAGAATAAGTGGTAAGGCATTATAGAACAGAGATGAGGAAAAGCTTTTTCACACAGAGAGTTGTGAGTCTGTGGAATTCTCTGCCTCAGCTGGTTCTCTGCATGCTTTCAAGAGAGAGTTAGATAGCGCTCTTAGCGATAGCAGAGTTAAGGAATATGGAGAGATGGCAGGAACGGGGTACTGATTGTGGATGATCAGCCATGATCACATGAATGGCGGTGCTGGCTCGAAGGGCCGAATGGCCTACCCCTACACCTATTGTCTATTGTAAGATTAATCATACTTTTCATCTGTGATGGATATTGGACAGTATCAAAGCCACTGCGGCCCCATAGCAGAAGCGTCCCCGTCGCGGGGCTGGAAACTGGAAGTATCCTGAGCAACAAGTAATGGCTCCCACTAATTCCGGAAGTTTGCGTCTTTTCAAGACGCACGATGACAGCGATGTCAACATTTGAAACATGGAAGATGGACACGAAAGAAGAAGAAAGCCACTGTGAGTTCATCTATCCTGATGATGTGTCATTCCATTAATAGATTAATTGATGAGTAATTATCATGAATTTATCCGCATGCCATTGTTAGGGGCCTGTAAAGCTGCAGCAAGTAAGAATTTCATGGTTTTGTTGCCAGTAAATACGGCAATTAAACACTGCACTCCCAACGCGAGGATGGTACATACTGTGGAAAAATATGCCTGCAGCTCCCTCTGCAGTCAAAATGCAGTCTATTTTAGTAAGAATCACCTCTGCTTTGGAAGTCAGTGAAAACTTTCATCATTTTGGAATTTATATTCTTTACATTCATACAGTCAAACAGCTCGGAACAGGACCTTCAGACCAACTCGTCCATGCCGAGATGCTCCATCTAAGCTTGTCCCATTTACAGGTACATAATTCATTGCATGACATTGCATTGCATGGCAGGGCATAGAAAGGAACTGCAGATGCTGGTTTACACCGAAGATAGACACAAAATGCTAACTCAGGGGGACATCTCAGTGGCATCTCCGGTAGATAAGATGGGTCAAAAAGGCTTGGCACTGTGGCCTTCATCAGTCAGAGCATTAAGTATAGGTTAGGAGGTCACGTTGCAGTTATATAACACGTTGGTGATTTAGAGTATTGTGTTCAGTTTGGGCACCATGCTATGTTGTCAAGTTAGAAAGGGTGTAGAGAAGATTTACGATGATGTTGCCAGGACTAAAGGGTCTGAGCTATAGGCAGAGGTTGATTAGGCTGGGACTCTATTTCTTGGAGCTCAGAAGGATGAGGGGTGATCTGATAGAGGTGTACAAAACCACGAGGAATAGATCGGGTAGACACACAGAGTCTCTTGCAGAGTAGGTGAATCGAGAACCACAGGACATAGGTTTAAGATGAGGGGGAAAAGATTTAATAGTAACCTGAGGGCAACTTTTTCACACAAAGGGCGGTGGGTGTATGGAACAAGCTGCCAGAGGAGGTAGTTAAGGCAAGGACTATCGCAACGTTGAGGAAGCAGTTGGACAGGTACATGGATAGGACAGGTTTAGAGGGATATGGACCAAATGCGGCAGGTGGGACTGGTGTAGCTGGGAAATGTTGGCCGGTGTTGGTCTGAAGGGCATGTTTCCATGCTGTATAACTCTATGTAGGCAGCTTTATCTCATGGGAGTGGATATCTCAAGAACACACTATCATGTAGAAACAAAGAACTCAGATGCTGGTTTGTACCAAAACATTGCCCAGTTATTCATAGAAACATAGAAGATAGGTGCAGGAGTAAGCCATTTGGCCCATCGAACCAGCACCACCATTCAATATGATCATGGCTGATCATCCACAATCAGTACCCCGCTCTTGCTTTTTCCCCAATATCCCTTGATTCTAGATAGGATAAATCTAACCCATACCAGCCAATCCTCCCACTCAACCTCCAGAAAAGTGATGGACGGTGTGATAATTTATCCTATTCAAGTGTTTAAAATGCTCTTATTGTATCTGCCTCAGTCACCTATCCATGTTCTCCAGAGATGCAGCCTGACCCGCTGAGTTACTCCAGCACTCTGTGTCTTTTGTAAACCAGCACCTGCAATTCCTAATCATGCCCTCCTCAGATATAACTACCTGATTCCGGCTCCGTGACTCTACAACCAATGATGTACATTGAGGAGTCAAACCCCACCGACTTCAGCTATGAAATGGGCAGCCATGCACACTTGTCTTCACCGCTGTCACTCCTCTTCTGCCGTGCCCCGTGGCGGGACTCGAACCGGCCACTCACCGTCGGGCGACAGCCCAATCTCCCGCCCTCACAGCCCCCGCCCCCTCTGACGCGCGTGGCGGTTAGCCCGGTCTCGGGGCTCCTCAGTCTCCGCCAACTGGCCCGCCCTCCCACGCTGATCCCTCCCACTGGCCCATCCCACCCTCGCTGGCCCCTCCCTCCCCACGATGGCACCTCCCACTGGCCCCTCCCCACACACTGGCCCCTCCCTCCCCACGCTCTCCCTGCCATCCCACGCTGGCCCCGCCCGAGACTACTCCCGTCACACGCTGGCCCCGTCCCACACTAGTCTTTGGCCCCGCCCCCACGCTGGCCCCGCCCCGCCCTACACCTAGTCCCGCCCCCACGCTGGCCCCACCCTTGCCACGCTCTACCTGCCATCCCACGCTGGCCCCGCCCCGCTCGGGCCGCGCCCTACACTAGTCCCGCCCCCACTCGGGCCCCGCCCCCACGCTGGTCCCTCCCTCCCTCTGGGCGCGCGCGCGCGGCTGCCTGTGTGTTGTCCGTTGGTTGCGGGCAGCGGGGTCGCGCCGCCATGGTGGAGGGACCGGGCTGAACGCGCGCTGAACGGGGAGCGGCTCCGTGGCCGCGTGAGGACCGGGCAGCGGGTGCGAGCGGTGAGGCACCGCGGGCCGGACTGGGAGTGTGAGTGTGAAGGGAATGGGTGGGGTGAGAGGAGGAGCAGGTGAGGGGTGGCTTGGGGGGGGGGAGAGGGTGAGGGGTGGTTGTGAGTTGGTGTGAGGGGAGTGGGTGAGGTTGAGGGGAGGAGTGTGCGGAGGGGTTGAGGAGGGGGCGAGGGATGGAAGGTGAGTAGTGAATGGTGGGGGTGAGGGGTGGAATATGGGGTTGGAGTTGAGGTGCATGCGGGGTGGATGGCGAGTGGCGAGGGGGTGAAGGGGGGGTGAGGTGAGGGGTAGGATGGTGAGGGACAGTGGGTGTGAGTTGGGGTTAGGTTGAGAGGAGGAGTATGGGGTGGGGCGTGATGAAGGTGTGAGGGATGGAAATCTGGGCAAGGGGCGGCGTGAGGTGAGATGGTGAGGAGTGGATTGCGGGGGGTAGGGTGGGTATGAGCGGTGGCTGGTGAGGGGCAGTGGGGGAAGTTTAGGGTAGGAGCGAGGCGGGGGTGGGTGGAGGTGAGGGGTTGGGTGGGGGGTAGTGAGTGAGGTGAAGAGAAGGGGTGAGGTAAGGATGGGTGGATGGTGAGGGGCAGATGACACGGGTGAGGGGCGAGGTGGTGGTGGGAGTGAGAGCTGTATGGTTAGGAGCAGATGGTGAGTGGGGAGGAATGGATGGTGAGGGTGGTGTGGGGGTGAGGTGAGATGGAGAGGTGGATGGTGTGGGACAATGGTCACAGGTCTGAGAGGGGATTGAGTGACCAGGGAGGGCAGGAGTTGGGATGGAGTGTGTTGGGTGACCATTACGTGGGGCATGAGGGGAGGAAAAAGGACAGATGAAGCTTCGGCGCAGGACCCTTCTTCAGAACATTGATTCAGGAGGGTCCCGTAACGCTGTCTGTCCTGCAAGGCAGCAACTCTACTGCTGCACCACCATGTCGCCCCCCTGAGTGAAAAAGTTGGCCTGCAGGGTGATGTATGTGGACAGAGACAACCTTGCCCTTCCCCCTGTAAGTGAGGAGGAGGCCGCCCAGGGCAGTAAGGTTGGTATGCGAAGGGGAGTTAAAATGGTTAGCAATTATTAATAATTAATTAATTAGCAAAATTATTTGTGGTTGAAATGAGACGGGAGGTTGGCTTTATTGGATTTCTTTTTGACTTTATGAATGAATGAATGTTTAGAATGTAGAAACTTACAAAATTCTTAAGGGGTTGGACAGGCTAGATGCAGGAAGATTGTTCCCAATGTTGGGGAAGTCCAGGACAAGGGGTCACAGTTTAAGGATTAAGGGGAAATCCTTTAGGACCGAGATGAGAAAAACATTTTTCACACAGAGTGGTGAATCTCTGGAACACTCTGCCACAGAAGGTAGTTGAGGCCAGTTCATTGGCTATATTTAAGAGGGAGTTAGATGTGGCCCTTGTGGCTAATGGGATCAGGGGGTATGGAGAGAAGGCAGGTACAGGATACTGAGTTGGATGATCAGCCATGATCATATTGAATGGCGGTGCAGGCTCGAAGGGCCGAATGGCCTACTCCTGCACCTATTTTCTATGTTTCTATGTTTATTGGCCAAGTATTCACATACAAGGAATTTGCCTTGGTGCTCTGCCCGCCAGTGACAACATGACATACAGTGACAGTTAAGAATGATACATAAAACATTGAACATTAATAATAAACATTATTGATTAAACATGTGAATTAAATAAAATACCAGGGCAAAAGGAGGCTACAGATTTTTGGTTATTGAGTAGAGCTACTACTCGTGGGAAAAAGCACCACTTAAAACGCCACTTGATATCCACACTTTATAGCGCCACGAAAATGCCACTCTATAGCACCACTTAATATTTAAAATACAAGAATGTCTTCATTTTACAAGTATTTTGTTTTAATTTCATTTGAACCGTATGTTTAAATGACAATAAAAGGCATTCTGATTCTGAAGTAATTCTTCAGTGGGCAGCATTTTCAGCAGGAGAAATGGTTTCATATCAAGACCCTTCCATCACAAGTTGCACTGTCTTTATCCTTTCCTTCAGATTACTCGGCCAAATGGGCAGTCTGGTGCCGGTCAGAATGCAATCCAGCTGCTGGAAGGCAAAGTATACAGGTGTGAAGACATTAGGAAAGGAACTTTTGATGTATTTTGGACAAACTGCATTAAGGTACTGTATCTATTGTAATTTGCTTGAAACAAATAGAAAACAATAGACAATAGGTGCAGGAGAAGGCCATTCGGCCCTTCGAGCCAGCACCACCATTCAATTTGATCTATCACAGTGAGGAGGTGCCTGGTCAGCTCACTGTGGTGGATGTTAAATTTGTGTTTATTGTGTGTTTTTGTTATTTTTATTATATGTATGACTGCAGGCACGAAATTTCATTCAGACCGAAAGGTCTGAATGACAATAAAGGATACTTTACTTTACTTTACAGTCGCTGCCTCAAGAAGGCTGGCAGCATGATCAAGGACCCACACCATCCGGGCCTTACACTCATCTCCCCACTACCTTCAGGTAGAAGGTACACGAGCCTGAAGACTGCAACGACCAAGTTCAGGAATAGCTACTTCCCCACAGCCATCAGGCTATTAAACTCGGCTCGGACAAAACTCTGAACATTAATAGCCCATAATCTGTTTATTTGCACTTTAGCAGTTTATTTATTCATGTGTGTATATATTTATACAATGGTATATGGACACACTGATCTGTTCTGTAGTCATGCCTACCATGTTCTGGTGTGCTAAAGCAAAGCAAGAATTTCATTGTCCTATCAGGGACACATGACAATAAAGTCTCGAACTCTTGATGTGACCTTTTGATCACATAGAGGCAAAAATGCTGGTGAAACTCAGCGGGGGAGGCAGCATTTATGGAGTGAAGGAATAGACCCTTCTCGACCCGAAACGTCACCTATTCCTTCGCTCCATAGATGCTGCCTCACCCGCTGAGTTTCTCCAGCATTTTTGTCTACCTTCGATTTTTCCAGCATCTGCAGTTCTTTCTTAAACTTTTGATCACACATAATAATGTTGCATTCCTGAAACAACATTGGACGGGTATGAATGAGGTTTAGATCCAGCTTTGTTTTGGCTGATTATACAGGTGACCTGTCCTGAGCTTCCTGAAATGAACGTCTCACCACCAATGACCATGCTCGAAGATGTTCCTTTTCATCTCCTAAATTAAGAGATGTCCCAGATCAAATGTGGAAATGTAGAAATGGAAAGTAAAGTTGTCTATCTTTCGCACCATGTTTAAGAAGGAACTGCAGATGCTGGAAAATTGAAGGTAGACAAAAGTGCTGGAGAAACTCAGCGGGTGCGGCAGCATCTACGGAGCGAACGAAATAGGAAGGTTTCGGCCCGAAACGTTGCCTATTTCATTCGGAGTCTGAAGAAGGGTTTCGGCCCGAAACGTTGCCTATTTCCTTTGCTCCATAGATGCTGCCTCACCCGCTGAGTTTCTCCAGCACTTTTGTCTACCTTTTATTTTTTGCACAAGATTGACAGATTTGCTGGGCTATTGGATATTACTGATGATTACACCAAAGCACCTTGTTTCACTTTATTCAATATTTTGCTGCAGCACAATCATTTTTCTAGTGAACAAGTTGAATTTATGGGGAGCACAAAGAATGGGCCCTGATGAATTTAAAGGAAGTGTGGGGAACAAAAGCTGAAGTGATAAATGCAGAACCATTGGGATTTTCAATCAACAAGCACAGATTATGGGAGTTTTAACGTAAATGTTGACTATTTCTCAGTGATTTTCATATTTATTTAGTTAATGGGTCTTCCACTTGCGTATGCCATGCACAGCCTAAAGTTGTAAGACAACTTGTTCTGTTTGATCTTCTGTTTGTGCACGCCAGGTTGATTGCATTGCTAACTGTAGATCCGACATTAATATTTGCTAAGTTACAGGCAACCTTTAACGGTTGA